>JPJV01001392.1:0-44000 GCA_000750745.1 Pseudogymnoascus sp. VKM F-4281 (FW-2241)
CACGGTGTAAAGTGCGTCGCTCGCTTGGATGCGTCGCTCGCTATACATGTACGTTATGTATTATAATTTTATAAATACAATTTAATGTTAGCTTCAAATGCAGGGATATAGTACGAAATAATCTGTTTTGGATAATTTATTTACGTTCGAACTCTGCGGCATCTTGGACTAAAAAATGGACTCGTATAACCCCCTATTTATTTTAATTGCCTCCCCTATCTCCCTAAGCCTATATCTACCCACTCTCAACATCACCTCCTTGCGAGTACAACTCCTTTTCTGCGCCAATACCTCTCGCTCTTAGGCCCTTCGCAGCATTCTCACGATGCTCTGCTGTCTCCTTGTAATCAATGAGCTGTTCGCCATGCTTACCGTACATACGTGGCTCATCGCGTGCAATTCCCACGACGTCCAACACGGATTTTGATTTGTGGAAGATTTGGTCCATCTCTTCAAGCGAGCGATAGGCTGTTTCCGGGTAGAAAAAGTAGACGACTGGCACAATGAAGGCGTTTATCACAGCAAATATGATGTATGTTTGGTAGCCAATCGATTCGAATGCTACAGGTGTGATCATGACGACCATAAAATTAAACGCCTGGTCTTTGTTAGCGGGGTCCATTACCGCTTATCGGCTGCAATATGCTGGGGCGGCCTGCGCTAGAGCGTGCACAATCGCCCGCATATAAAAGGGGGGTAAAAAATGCCACTATCACCACTTACCCAGTTTGCAGATGTTGACAACGCATTTGCGGGCGCTCTAATAGAGAGAGGAACAATCTCTGCCGGATATAACCATGTCATTCCAAGCCAACCCACCGCGAAGAAGCTATTGAATAAAAATAGAAATGTAGCGGCGACAATACCAGTGGCCTTTCCTGGATATGCATTCACGGCAGCGAGAACAGCCATGGAGAACGACATGCCAACTGCGCCGAAAAGCATGAGGCTGCGGCGGCCAAACCTCTCTATGGTATAGACGGCGATGAAACTGGCGAGGAAGTACTCGGTTCCGTTTGCGGCCGCTAATATACGTGACATTTGCGGGGACATGTCAATTTGTTGCTCATATATGGCGGCTGCGTAGTATGTGATCAAGTTGATACCCGAAATTTGTTGAAACATCTGGTTGACGTAGGCCAGTACAACGCGGTGGAAATGGCGATCTTCCGTCATGGTTAAGAGGTCTTTGAAGCCGAATTTGCTTGTTAGAAGCACCGTGTCCTTAATAGCTGCGAATTCGGCAGATATGTACGAATCGTCAGGCGGAAGGTCGCGGAGAGCCGAGAGGACTTTAATTGCTTCATCTTCTTTCCCCTTGAGGATAAGCCAGCGTGGAGACTCTGGCAAGTCAAGGACCAATGCCACGATGACCACGGCAAAGATGATCTGAAAGCCGATAGGAAAGCGCCAGGAGATGGTGCTTGGTTCCAGGAACGAGAAGCCAAAGTCCAGCCAGTATGAAAGACATATACCTCCTGTAATCATAGCGCCTTCAATCATCACCAGCTTGCCTCGCTTGTGCGACTTCGAAGTCTCTGATTGCCAAGTCGGTACCTGTTTGGAATATGAGGTTGGATCTTAAATGGGAAATTGATAGGAGAGGAACTCACTGTCGAGGTATTCATTCCATTCCCTATCCCGGTAATAACTCGGCCTGCGACCATATGGCCAAGGTCAAATGCAGAGCACTGCAACGCGGCACCAACAATCATGATGGCCGAGCCAAGGAATATCATCTTGCGCCTCCCAAGCATATCGCCGAGCCAGATTGTGCATACGGCACCGAATAGACATCCTAAATTGTAACTCGCCACCGAAATTCCCTGGATGAGAGATACATGACCCGCTGTAGCCTCGCTGGCATTTATAACGTCGATTTCAGGAAAGGTTTTTACAAACGAGGGCAGTGTGAGCAGGCCTCCCATAACCCCCTGATCGTATCCAAAGAGACTGAAACACAAAACTTTAGCGAATCTTCCTCCAAAGCAAAGGGCAGAATGCGCGAGACAACATGAGACTTACAAGAAATCGAGACCAGCGAGAAAGGCAATAGCCTTGTCTAGTTTGCTCCCTCGGAGGCCGAAGTATGGCGAAGACCCAAACATCTTGAACAAGTTATGGGGGAAGGTGAACACAACTGAGGTTCATTACCAACGTTCATGACGACTCAAGAAGGTATGAGAGGGGGAGCCTTTATAAAGAAGTGGTTCCTGGGGTAGCGTGGGCCGTCAAGTGCGACTTGCCAACGGAACACACGTTTCTGTAACCTCTAGAGCAGCTGTACTCGAGTACCACAGCTCCAAGCCGTCGATCAGCATATCTTGTACTAAACAAGTATGGGAACCATGAGACAGAGGACGGAATAGCCACGTGAGGTTTAGTGGAGGAAGTAGTCGCTCCTTCTCGGCAAATCAGACGTTCCCAGATGGAGAAGGAGAAGAGACGACAGAAGGTGGAGATTCATTTTTCTCCATCGTTTCCATCATCTCCATCCCCCAAAATCCCCCAAAATCCCGTCTATTCTCCGTATTTCTTAAACCGACGCAACAACCACACGCGACTTCTCCAGGGCATGGAACCGTTGGATTCTCGGGTTACCTGTCTTGGTATAGAGGACCCATTACTCGGTGCTCGAAAATCCAAACGGTAGCCAATGAAGCCGGAAAATATGTGGATTACCGGGGCGCCGGCACTTGTTCCTCGATGCCAAGTCACGTCTAATCGTCCATGCCGTTGCCGTACTGGGTAAGAGGTGGGCCCTGATGACGTTTTGTGTGGCTTTCCCGTGCCTGCACGGCCTCAACGTTGTTTGTAGCGGCCAGTGACGCCGGATGCCCGCATCAGGAATTCCATCTTGAGGCCCTTGTACTACTCCGTAGATTATGGCACATATAGTATACGATAGTTTCACTTGCTGCTGCAATTGATGGTGCTGCTGTGACGCCGAGTTAGTGTCACAATAAGTAATAACATGATTTTGAAATGACATGGATGTATGTCTTACTGATAACGAATGCCCACTCCTCCAATGTTGTAGCACTTGTAGCACCAGCGCTTAGAAGAGCCAAAGAGGTATGGAAGTCTGAACTTGAGTCACAGAAATCAAGATACTACGAAAGAAAGCGGGTCATGGAATCGGACCGCGACGCTGAACCTGCAGCGTCTGGCCCAGGCACATTTCATACGGTCACGTGCGTATGTATGTATTATTTGTCACGTGATCATTGTGCATCAATGGACAGAGCGAGCGCCATCAGTGAACAACTCTACTCTCGTCCTCGACATACATTCCGGGATTTGAACATCTTAATCTTTTCTTTGCATTGGCTACGAGGTTATATAAATCCCCTGAGAAACACGTGTGAGAGAAAGGAGAAGCGACACTGACATCAAAACCTAAGATTAATGGACTTAAGAGTAATGGCGCGTCTTAAGTAGTTGGCACACGCATGAGCTGACATAACACAACAGTACCAACAGGAGGTTTGTTATTTCACACTGTGTCTGGCAAAAATTTGAGCCAGGACGACAGAAGAAAGATACTGACTTTTGTAAGGCTTCTTATGGATGGAACATTACAATACAGTACGATAAACTGCACTGCAGTCAGTACATCTCGATATCGTATCGATCAAGCGTGGCTGCCCTTCTTTACTTTTCGCTTTAAGTCGCTGGGCATGCAACAACGGAAAGGAAGAGCGGGGGAGAAGTCTGGAGGCTATTCGCTCGATGATCGATCCTTCTCATGGATGCTGCTGAGTGCTCGGCCTCTCTCCCCGCAGTTCCCCGCGTTGAGCTGCAAGCGAGCTCAACGCCAACCAACTCATTTGACACTATTACACCAATTACACTATTACTGCATCCTTGCATTACCCCGCAAATCCAATTCAGGTCCACACATGCCTCTCATTTCGGATCCCTCGGCCCCTGCCACGCCGGAACACGAAGAGAGATGAGCGAGATGAGAGGCTAGAGGTGGAGAGACAGAGAGGCTAGCCTTCTCATGACTGTTTGCACGGCCATTACTGTGGTTTCCACCCAACCATATGTGTGATGCCATCCATGTATTGCTGATGTTGGGTAACTCTACCTCTACCTGATCTGTTTGTTTTTGGCGATTTCCTTTCCGTCCAGTCGCGACTGCTTGTCCTTGTTAACCCCTCTCATTAGCTCCTTCCACTTTCGGTCGGGCGCGTCCGCGCTGAAAACCAGTATTACGAGTGGTGACTTGGAAGTTGACAGTAGGCCCGATCTGATGCCGGTAGGCTGTCTTCTCTGTTTCTTCCTCTTTCCTGCCCTCTTGTCGCCCTCTCAATTAGAGTTGCAGCGGCTCGTAGTTCGTGAGTGTGAGCCTCATTGTCGCGTCATTGCGGGCAATGGCTTTGACAGCGCGGATCTGTATAAACTTTCTTTGTGTCTTCCTTGTTAACAGGCGAGTGCTCCCTGTCAAACTGTTAATCATTTTCCCCTTTGCCATGTGAAAGTTGACACCCCGGCGCGTGTGGCGCACGCTTGACGATGCTGCTGTCCGCAACAGGCTTAATATTGGTCTCCAAGTTCCCTATTTACCCTGTCAGTGAGCGAAAGCGGACTAGATGCGGAGATCATCTTCAATGGTCTGTTCCTGGGGAACCGTGGGGTACGCGCGATATCACCCCGGAGTTCTTGTTCCCTCCTACCAGCGCTGTCTTGGTGTCACCCAGAATCATCTACCCAGCAGATATTGATCCTGCGCTGCACATGGCTGCCATTGTGCTTGACATGAGTCTTTGCGCATCCTCGGCATCTCGACGAAATAGCTATTTCCGCCCTGTCCGAAAGCTTCACATGCTAGATAGAAGTCATGTCTGGACGCACCAACAAAGTCACCAACGAGGGGGTGCGTCGGGGATTGTTGGCGGAGCTCACTTTCCATGGATTGCTATAAGATCAGCGCTTCTATCATCATACCTCCAGTTCTCCAACTTTTAAAGCCCGCACTCGTTGCTTTAAAGTTGAAACAGAGGCAACTATGATGCTCCTCAGCCCTGCGGTCATTTTGGCCCTCGCCGCCGTCGTTACAGCTACCCCAGGCCCCACCCAGTGTGACCCCAAGGCCTCCGCTATCCCCGCGTGTGCCGTAAGTCCTTTGCCGCCCCTTCATCAGAAACTCTTGCTAACCAAGTTCCGTAGACCGGATGCATTATCAGTGCCGGCGAACAGTTTGGCTGTACCAAAGAGGATTACTGGTGTCAGTGTGAGCCTGACACGTTCGCCAACATCAATGGAGCTGCAATAAACTGCGTCCTTGGTGCCTGTGGCCTCAGCGGTGCTCTCCCAGTTATAGATGCAGCTAACGCTGTATGCTCCTGCGCATCTGAGTATCCGTCTCCAACGAGCACTGCTGGCCCGACTTCTACCGACCCTCCTATCATAACCACAGATCCGCCAACTACCACAACCGACTCGCCGTCGTGTGTGGGAACTCCGGGCCCGACCCAATGTGATGCGTCGGCCTCGGCGATTCCTCCTTGCGCTACAGACTGCATCGTTAGCGCAGGAGCTCAATTTGGCTGCTCCAAGCTAGACTTCTGGTGCCAGTGCGAACCTGAGACGTACGCCAACATTAATGGAGCTGCAATAAACTGCGTGCTTGGTGCCTGCGGCCTCGATGGTGCTCTCCCCGTCCTAGATGCAGCCAACGCTGTGTGCGCCTGTGCCTCATCCTACCCTACGCCACCTTGTACTGGTGGCCCGACTGAGCCAACTACGGGACCACCAACGGAGACTACCACTGGCCCGGGTACTACAGATGCAACTCCAACTTCAGTGACAACAACAGAGGCAACCACTGAGCCAACCACAGAACAAACGCCAACCACTACAGGCGGGACGCCTTGTACCGTTGCTCCGGGCCCAACGCAATGTGATGCGTCAGCCTCGGCGATTCCACCTTGCGCTACTGATTGCATCGTTAGCGCAGGGGCACAATTTGGCTGCTCTAAGCTTGACTTCTGGTGCCAGTGTGAGCCCGAGACGTATGCCAACATTAATGGTGCTGCGTTAAACTGCGTCCTTGGTGCCTGTGGCCTCGATGGTGCTCTCCCCGTCCTAGATGCAGCTAACGCTGTGTGCGCGTGTGCTTCAGAGTATCCTGCTCCTTCTTGCACTGGGGGACCAACAGGCACAACAACGGGTCCGGGCGGTCCAGATACGACGACAACTGGTACAGGCGGTCCAGACACGACGAAAACTAGCACAGGCGGCCCGGAAACAACACCACCACCAACCACTACAGGCGGGACGCCTTGTACCGTTGCTCCGGGCCCAACGCAATGTGATGCGTCAGCCTCGGCGATTCCACCTTGCGCTACTGATTGCATCGTTAGCGCCGGGGCTCAATTCGGTTGCTCCAAGCTCGACTTCTGGTGCCAATGCGAGCCAGAAACCTACTCCAACATCAATGGCGCCGCATTAAACTGTGTGCTTGAATCTTGCGGAGCTTCTGGCGCCATTCCAGTTTTAGAGGCAGCTAACGCTGTATGCGCATGTGCTTCAGAGTACCCTGCGCCTTCTTGCACCGGAGGTCCAACAGGCACAGCAACTGGTCCAGGCGGTCCAGACACGACGAAAACCAACACAGACGGCCCAGAAACAACACCACCACCAACTGGTACTGAGACTGGCACGCCTTGCTCTGTGACCCCAGGCCCAACTCAGTGTGATGCGTCGGCCTCGGCGATTCCACCTTGCGCTACTGATTGCATCGTTAGCGCCGGGGCTCAATTCGGCTGCTCTAAGCTCGACTTCTGGTGCCAGTGCGAGCCTGACACCTTTGCTAGCATCAACAAAGCGGCCCTGAACTGCGTCCTTGATTCTTGCGGAGCCGCCGGGGCTATTCCCGTTCTCGACGCAGCTAACGCCGTCTGCGACTGTGCTTCTTCCATCCCCGCACCCACCTGCACCGGATCCGGACCAGGTGGTGGCGGCGGATCAAGTGTGCCAACCACCCTAACCACATCGGCGGCCCCGACTGATAGCGGGACCCCATGCTCTGTCGAGCCTGGACCTACACAATGCGATGCATCTGCATCTGCAATCCCGCCATGCGCTACAGAGTGCATCGCTAGCGCCGGTTCCCAATTCGGCTGCTCCAAGCTCGACTACTGGTGTCAGTGCGAGCCTGACACTTACGCCAGCATCAACGGTGCCGCCCTAGACTGTGTGCTGGCTGGGTGTGGCATTGAAAAGGCCCCAGCCGTGCTTGAAGCCGCTAACGCTGTCTGCGCTTGCGCTTCCTCGTATCCTCAGCCAACTTGCACTGGAGGTGGAGGCGGTGGCGGCTCTGGTGGTGGTGGTGGTTCGGGAGGTGGAAGTGGTGGCGGCTCAGGAGGTGGAAGCGGCGGCGACTCAGGAGGTGGAGGCGGCAGCGGCTCAGGTGGCGGCTCTGGCGGTGGTGATGGTGGCGATGGTGGTATTATTACTCCAGTCCCATCCAGCGCATCCGGCAATCAGTCATTGATGGTCACCATGACCGCCATCTTCCTCACTGCTGGCATTTTTGCCATCGTTTGGTAAACTGATAATGCGAAGTGATGACTCAAGTGAGCCCCGCAATGGGCCTCACGGTTCTAATTCTACGACGGAAATATTTATAATAGGGATAATACAGTATATATACACTTCTTTATGAGTCAGTTAATGCTCTATATTGATGTTTCGCTGTTTCTTCTGGGGTTGAATGACGGCCCTGCTGGGTGATTGATGATTCAGAAGTGTGATGAGTAGATATCCAATTGCTATTTTTGAATTAGTAGTATTTAATGATACTGTAGCCCATATATTCTTGGTCTATCTACTGTGTGGACAATCGGCCAAGATCGAACTCAAGTTGCTACAGAGGTCCAAGTAGCTCCAATGTCGCTGACAGCTCAAGGGTGATCGGCTCAGTTTCTACCTAGAGGACGTGTAATTGCCGGGCGGAGTCGAAACACTAGTCCTCGAGAAACAGTCGGTGCCGGTGCACGTGAGATCGAACCAAGCCATTACCGTGGGTTCTTGATTCGCGATATTATGAGACACACTCTCTGCTGAGTATGACTCAAAGGTTGGGCCGTAGATGGACTTGGTCCAGCCGCTGACTGGCGTGTCGAGCACAGTCTCGATGGGCGAGCTAGGTAGTCCAAGCACAGCGGTCCATTCCTTGATCTCCTCTTCCAGGTTTTGTGGGTACAGAACCTCGTCGGCTGTGCCGTGGAAAACCTGCATCTTGGGCCTGTAACCCGTGTACTCAGGGTATGCCGCCTTCACGATAGCCGCCCATTCTTCACCGGTCTTGATAATCTTGCCAGTCGCGCAGTCATCACTCCACACACCATACCCGTCGCCAGCAAAGCAGCCAAATGCCACACCGGAAAATGCGCTCCCGGCGGCGAACACGTCTGGATAACTTCCCAACAGTACATTCGTCATCATAGCGCCGCTGCTGACACCGGTAGCAAAAACTCGGTTGGAATCTCCGTTGTACTTGTTCAACGCGTACTGCACCATGCTCACGATGCCAAGACTGTCACCACCGCCGTTGTGCGAGAGCGTCTGCGAGCTCGAGACGTCCCAGCACTTGTCGGCCTCGTTCGGGGAGTCAGGATAGATGACGATGAACCCGAATTCGTCGGCGAGAGTGGCATATTGGGATCCGGTAAAAGCATCGCTCGCTTGGCCGTGGCAGGCATGGGGGTTCACGAGAATTGGTGGGTTGGCGGTAATATTGCTCGGAAGGTATATGTAGAAACCGACGTTCGTGGGGTTACTCCCAAAGTCGGCCGTCACTTGCTCGAGCTGGTTGGCAGCAGCATTGACCAAGACAAGGGGTAGAGACAGGACTCCCACAAGGACTCCGAAGGCTGAAAGTCGGGCCATACTGGTTGAACACTGACTGGGGGCCTGACTGAAGGGATACGGCTGAGAGAACAATGCAATCTAGAGAGAGAAAACACTTACCAAGAGAGATACAAACCCTTTATGTATGCAGTCTGAGGTGGAAGATATATCGACAATCATTACTTGCTAGGTCCAAGACTTTCTCGCCACTCCATCGTCGATGGACCTAACCATCCCATGCGAGTGGCTTCTCCGATAATCTTGGTCGAGATTAGTTAAGAAGCCAATGCAAAATAGAGTGCAGTCCACAAGAAGGCGTCTTCCATATAAACTTTTAAATAGAGGTAATTAATATACTGGAGGAAATGCGGTATAGTTCGTCGCGTTCACTCTATCCACTTTATAACCATGCAAGTTAAGTTGCAAGTCTGGGTTTATGCACTGCATAAATAAGAAATAAACCTCGGTGTCTTTCCTGATTTGGATCCACGGGGAGCTACACTCCGATATTTCTTAATCCGCATATGTTCAAAGCTCAAAATCTTCCACGTGTTATATCGAGCTGGCGCATATATCGTCGTGTTGAGTAAGATCGCATCGTCGCCGTCGCCGGTATTCGCGGTAGGTTGCTATTGGGTTAATGGAACGACTGGTCGGGTCCAGCTGCTGAAGCCAACGACGATGCGACGAAGTTGAATCGTTCGCTATTCGTGGGAAAACAAAAGAATCGATGTTGCCGCATGTGGTTTCACTATTTCGAGATGCGACGAGGAATCTCCACGTCCATTCAGGAGACTGAAACTGGAAATTCCCTACTCGAGCGCGCTCCTTGTAGGTATACAGGGGAAATATCCTAGTCAAAAGTCTAAAAACAGATCGACTGGCCTCCTTCCCGGAACAAAACCCAATAACGGCGCTCGGACCGACCCTGGCATCGCGAAACTCTGAACCTCACAACGACGATGAGACGTCGCAGCTCATTCACCCTCGTTGGCGGGATTCTCCAGATTTGATGGTATTTGAGCTCTAAAGTTCACCCACAAAGCCTTGGCTCCTGGAAATGTAGGCGACGTTTGGCGGCATGGCGGCGCTGCAATGGAGTACCCCCCCAAATATCCAACTTCATGTTGGCGCGGACGGAGAATAACAAGGGAGCTTCTGATTAGGAGTTGGCGCTACCCTCGACTTTCAAGCAGTCGATTCTCAATTCTGGACCAATCTAGTCTGCAATTCAATCTTATAAGAGGCCTCTTGTCCACCTTTGTTTGCCTCTTTTCTTTCTTTCTTCAGCCGTGCTCACTTCTTCATTTCCAGTCCAAGCAATCATCGACCTTTCGCCATTTACTTCTCTCCCATCGCAGCTGTGCTGTCTATTTCCATCCACAATTTTCATCCATTTGACATATAATAAACCAATCCAACAACCCTCAATAACCCGGAACAAGCCTTGAAAATCACCATGCAGTTCTCAATCGCCACCATTGCACTCTATGCAACACTCTTCCTAACAGTCTCATCCTTGCCTCTTTCGTCCCGTGCTCTGTCTTCCCAGGCGTACGACGACTTGTCCATCAGCGCCGGCCAGGCCGGAGATGCTGAGGCAGAGGCCCTCGCCAAGATCGGGATCGATACCTCTGATCTCGCCAATGTCAGCGAAGAAGACCTAGAGATTATAAAGGGGATCCACGACGTTGCCAATGA
This sequence comes from Pseudogymnoascus sp. VKM F-4281 (FW-2241), assembly GCA_000750745.1. Taxonomy (NCBI): domain Eukaryota; kingdom Fungi; phylum Ascomycota; class Leotiomycetes; order Thelebolales; family Thelebolaceae; genus Pseudogymnoascus; species Pseudogymnoascus sp. VKM F-4281 (FW-2241). Next base: position 10,564 of record JPJV01001392.1, read on the forward strand.
CGCCGAGGTTGGAGCTTTTAACCCCGCACTCGACGATGCGGTTGACGACGAGGAGAAGACGGCGATCCAGGTATGCAACCGCACACAGTTAGCTTACCGAGGCTAACATATATCGTAGAACGGCAAAATAAAGAACAAGGTTCTCAAGCTTTCTGCTGCGGTTCTAGCGCTTCAGATCGAAGAGGCGCAGGGTGACGACAGTGTTGCGTCGAAGTTGGAAGAGGAGCAGAAGAAACTAGCCAAGAACGTTGCCTTGGATGTAGAGGCTGCTGGACAAGACAGCACTGCGATTTCTTTTGATGGATCTTCCTAATCAGTCGAATACATTTGAGGGGGGAAGAGGATGCTTAGGGTTTCCTAGATGTATCGTATCTAGGTTTGGAATTTGAATGGGCATTGTGGAGAGAGAGGTAAGATAGGATGGCAAAGCGAGGTTTTGTAGAAAAGTTATACCTGTTTTCTGGGGCGTGAGTATTGGAGTCCATATGTGAACGAACCGGCGTTGATGGACACAATCCCTTTTCATGAGCGGCAATTAGATTAGACTCCAACCATCTGAACTCGATGGGGCAATAGAGCATAAACCCGGTGTGAACTACGCACTCAAGAAGTAATGGGGTAGTTGCCAATTTATATCCAAACTATGGCATTCAATGAATTTGTCAAAGCCAAAGAGCCTTACCAGTATCATCTTCCCTTTAATAATAGTCATTGCCATCGTCTTCTCATGTCTCCACCTCGCATTTACAGACGCTTAGTATTTATATCTGAAGCCGCCCTTTGCTGCGTTGATCGGAACACCGTGTTGATCCACCTCTTCACCTTCCACAACGACACTTATCTCTGCAGCATCCATCTGTTTGTTTAATCGAATCAACATAAACCGCAGTCCTGTCGCCGTGAGAATAGACATGGCCGCCGTGATACAATTGACTATCATAGCAATGGTGAACTTTGGTTTGATGTACATGTAACTGGTGTAGATCGAAGCAATGTTGCTAATGCAGTTGATAAATGCCATTGCGGCAGCTCTCTTAGCTGCTGGGCGAGGTAGCGTGTTACTGATCCACCCAAGAGCGACAGTGTAACCACAGTACAGTCCGGGAATCATCAACATCATGGCGACATATCGTGGGGCGGTGGAGGTGGTGGCCGCAGCGAGGATGAATGCGATGACGGCAACACCAAGTGGCAGCACGATGTGGTAGAACCTCTCTCCGGTGCGGTCGGCGTGCCATGCGTTGATGTAGGTGGTGATGACGCAGAGAACATAAGGCGGTACAGTGAGGAGTAGAGTCTGAACGTCAGTGTAGTTGAGTGACCCAACGACAGACGGGAAGAAGCTCGTTACAGAGCCAGACGAAACGATTCCAAACAGAATAACCAGCTGTTGATTGTGTTAGCCACGAAATAGAATATTTCACAAGGAGATTCGAGTTAGTCGTCCAGTAACAACTCACCAGAATCCAAGTCTTGATATCGATAAGGGCAAGCTTGATGCCGTTCAAGAACGACTGGCTTTCGCTATCGATCCAATCATCCTCGCCAATATCTTCCTCCATTCGCCATGCTGCAAGTTGACGTTCTTCCTCCGACAGCCACATTGTCGTGCGGGGAAAATTGGGCAGGATAAAAAAGGCGGCGACAGCAATACCAACCGTGATTGTGCCCTCAATTATAAAGAGCCATCTCCAGGAGCGGAGGCCGTGGAGGTGGTCCATGTTTCCGACAATTCCAGCCGCCAGCAGCCCTGAGAAAGCTCCACTGATGAGGGCTCCGGAGTACAAAATCGAATAACGAAATCCAAGTTCCGCTCGCGTATACCAACAAGATAGATAGTAGAGGCACCCAGGGAAGTATGCTGCTTCCACAAACCCAAGCATGAACCTACAAGCCACTAGCCCTCCAAAATTCTGGCAGGCAGCTGTCGCGGTAGATATCACGCCCCAGACAACCATGCATGATGGTAGGAATATGGCAGGCTTTCCGATTTTGTTGAGATATAAATTGGATGGGATTTGCATGAGAACGTAACCTACGAACAGGATACTGATACATGTCTAGACAGACGTCAGCGTCCCAGCCCATAGATGTGTACATTGGCGTCCAGATCTAGTCAGTGAAGCTTACCGCATACTCGTTGCCCTTTAGGTTCAAATCCTCTTCAAGAGCTCCCAATCGAGCCGCTGCTATATTGTTGCGGTCTAGGTAATTCATGATGTACATGAGGACAATCATGGGCATAAGTCTGATGTCGATCTTCCTCAGAAGCGCCTTCTCAGCTTCCGCCCGCCGCTCTGGGGACATCGCCGCCACGAGCGCTGGGGGTGCAATTTCCCGCCGGACACCCTCGGTAGGCGTGGCCTGGACATATGAAGGGGCATTGGGAAGGGGCTGTTTTTCCGAGTCCAAATGTTCTTCGACACCCATTTCATATTCCTTGTCAGATTTGGAGTCGTAGGTGTTTGGGTCAACCTTGGAGTCGGCCGCAGTGGCATCTTCCTTTGAAATATCCATTTTGACGACGGGGACGCTGACGACCTAACACAAAGATGAAAACAGCGACTTCGCGCGGTATTTGGGGAGACTCTACATGAGAACCAGCATCAGCGAATTCAAGGTGGCATTATGTTCTTATAGAGTAACAGGTGACTTCCGATCGACCAGGTTGGCCGGAGCTGTGGAAGCTCTTTCCTGCACGTCTCACACATGGGCAGACACGGACGGTGCATTCATGGTGCAACGCTGACTAGTTCTACACGTATTCATCAAGATTATCGGCGAGAAGCTACCGCATTTAGCCAAGTGGTGGGAGCGAATGCTTGTGTCAGAGTACCGGCCGGCGCTTTTCTGGTTAAGAGTGGCCGAGAAAAATAAAGTTGGCGCCCTCAAAGCTTCAGACGCCGACATTAACGGTGAGTGCTCCGAGTGCTCCACCTCTTTCTCCTTCTTCCCCTCGTTCCCCGCCTCCTCCAGGCCCAAATGTCTTCGTTGCTCCTCTGTGGTTGGCGGAGCACAATGCACCGTTGGGAGTGATGGCCGGGGATGGAGGAGATGGAGGAGATGGCGGGGGTAGAGTGGTGTAAGTGGCTCCTTTCGGCGGGGGTAGAACGGACATTTACACGGCAGTTTATTTGTACTGTACTGTACATCACACGTACCGCGGTGTGTAGCGTGCGTGCTGTATACCGAGCTGAGGTGGTTGCACCGAGATATCTGCAATATTAGCTGTGCGGTAGCGTAGGCTCTCAAAAGTACGGCCGTGCCATTGACGATGCTGCTCCCATCCCCATCGGACCTTGGTGTGAGTGGATTGTGTATGGATGGTGCTGCATGTGTGGTAATGTGGGGTGCAGGGTTTCTGGGGTAGACGGGTTTTGGGACTTTGGCAAAATGCCAAGTAGATGAAGCCGACAAGAGTGGAGGGGGGTATGATTCTGGGAGATCGGTTTTGCTGCCTCATCCAATCACGTGTCCGTACAGTCGAAGCCAGTCGACTGTCGCCCACAGCAAAATCCAAAATAGGGAGAATCTTCCATAACGATCAGCGTGCAGCACCATGCGGAATAGCAACTAAATTCAGCAGGTCCAGCGTAAGCTTGCTCTTCGGCGAAGATTCAATCCACACACTTGCCATATTCTAAGAGGAGAGACAAGAGAGAGTGCCGCACAGCAACTACTCTGTTCTTATCCCACCCCTGTGCTACCCCAGATCCATAGGAAGTCGGGCAACATGCTGGTGTCACAGACAATGATCCTCGGGATTGCACAAAATTTATCGTTCGGCGAGCAGCATCACATGCTTCCAACCTCTTGGGATTAATAACTGTCTGAATAGACCAAAGATATCATACATCCAAATGCCACATTCCCGCGTAACTTCGTCATTCTTCTTAGATCACATCGCCCTGTTGAGAACTAATTTTGCCACCTATTTGAGCGCCGTCGAGGCCTTGGCCGCCTGGAGTAAGAAGCTAAGCTTCCCGAGCTTTCCCTGTATATATCGTACCTTAGACCGCATCACTTTCCCTGGAGTCCGCAAACTGCCTGCATTGCTGAACGGAATGGGCGCGACACTGATGATCCGGTCGATGCCTTCGCTGCAGGAAGGCGTTGCGAAGGAACCGGAGTACCTGAGCTATGTCAACGTACTAAACTTGGACTGAGGGAGTGGCAATGACGTACCTCATGGCAGGGTTGTTATTTGGATGGGCATTGGAAGATGTGAGCGAGAGAAGCTCGGCTGTGGCAGTGGTGATCTGAGCAAATTCCACGACATGTGAGACGGGAGACAGGACCGTGTCGAAAACCTGTGTGCTGTAGGTCTTGTCGAGGGGAGCGAGAAAGGCGGCAGATGCAACTGACATATCAGCTAATGCCGACTCACTGATGTCCCAGGGAAAACATAGAAGAGTGACGATACCTGCAGTGTGGAAGCCAAAGTAGCCTCCCATAGACAAGTATTCTCCGATATCTCTATGTCCAGTCGAGATGTCAACGTCAACCCGCCTCAAGACATTGCTATTTGTCGTCGTCCTAATCGTCTCATCGACTAACGCGTCCACCGTCGCTCCCACATTTACAAGCTCAGATTCATCCGCGTTTGTGATTAACTGCCACCAGTGCAGCGACTCAGTTGAGTCTGTGTATCCAAACTGGGAGTTTTCTAAGCCTCCATCGGCGCGGGGCAGAATAGAGGAGCCATATACACAGGACGAAACTGGTTGACAAAATGTAGTGAACACGCCGAGAGTGCTGAGAACATTGGCCTTCATCGTTCCAGTTTGAATGAATGGAGTGATTGTAAGCGCAAGGTAACCAAAAATAAAAAGCCGACAATACGAAAGGCAGCAAGTGCGCCGTGGAATCAAAAGACTTTGGCTATTCAACTTATGGGTGACTGGGACTCCCCTTATAACGGGTCAACCCCTCTATCTCGTTGCGTAACCTACACTGTTCATTTGTGGGTTGGTTTAAGGGGATGAGACAATTGCTTCGGACGCCAAGTCGATGCAGTGTAATATTGATGCGCCACGGAGATTTTATGGCTAGTCGTAGAAAAGGGGTGTCAGTCCCCCCCTGCTTGGTTGGGAGACGACACGACATTGATAAACAGTTATAATTGAGGTTTCCACCGTCGACAATATTCCTTCCTTCATTCTTTGTACCAACCATTGCCAAAATATGAACACGAAAGGAAATAATTTGTACGTTAAAAATAGATCTGAAGCTGCGAAGGGAGCAGGATTGGAAAGGCGATATGCGAGATGTGAGATGTGAGATGCGGGATGTCTCAAATTTATCAGCCTGGATGCCAAATCTGTCAGTTATTTTCAGGCGGATCCTCCCCACACGTCTACTAGTATGAAGCGTGACACAAGATCGACAACAGAACAAGGGCGCTATCAAGTCCTCTCACTTCAATCACGTTCACAAAACATAAAATATCAATAGTACAGTCTGCTCAACACATCCATTCTATTATCTTTGACGACATCTGGCATTGTAGCTTTAAGCCAGCGAGCATAAAAGTCATGAGTTTCTCATAAAAAAGACCAGGCATCGTATCGAAAAAGCAACAAGATATATGCTTTTACTTTGCCAAACCAGATAGCCATCTGGGACTTGACAACAAAAGAAAACGTGGCCGTCCGTGACTGCAGTCAGATGCCAGAATCCCAAGTAAATGCAGATTGAACGCCGGCGGATTTTTTTGCACGCGCTGAAGAACAAGTATACAAAGAAGTCAATCCTCAATTCACTGCCACCCTTTCCAAATGCCCGGGGAAGTTAAGTCTTCTCGAAATGTAAGATCGGCCTTGATGTACATCCGCCGTGCCGACATACGAGGTCAGCTTAGTTCTGGTTCTCTGGGCACTGGGCCTGGACGTGTCCGGGCTGTCTGCACTTGTAGCAAGTGCGCTCAGCAGAGGTCTCCGATGGGCAGTCTCTGCTCAAGTGGCCGGTCTGGCCGCAGTTGTAGCACTTCTGGCCCTGAGTGCAGTCGCGAGACATGTGGCCAACACCACCGCATGAGTAGCAGGTCTGTTGGCGTCCACCGTAACCTCCGGCACCACCACCGTAGCCACCGGCACCGCCACCGTAGCCAGGGTTCTGGTAACCACCGGCACCAGCCTCTGGGCAGTTGCGGGCAATGTGTCCGACCTTGGAGCACTTGTAGCACTCCTGGCCAGCTCCACCTCCGAAACCGCGGCCGGCACCCATACCCTCAGCAGCGGGGTTGGCGCAGTCACGGCTGATGTGGCCGGGTTGACCGCCTACAACGGTGTAAGCTAATGCGCAATGTTTTTGGGGGTTGTCAAACAGAACTTACACTTGTAGCAGGTCTTGTCCTTTGGTCCCTCTGGGCACTCGCGGCTCATGTGTCCCTCACCTATAGTCGGGTAAGTGGATGTCTTAAGATGTTAGGTGCTTGGGTTTACAAACCACCACAGTTGTAGCTATCTCATCGTCAGTCACTCATTCTCGGCAGTTCACAGAATTCGAACATACCACTTGGCTGGACCGCGGGTTGGGCAGTCACGGGCCTGGTGAGACTGGTCACCGCCTATATAAATCAGTCAGTAGTGTTCGTTTCACATGTAGTGTGCGCTGCGGATGACGAGTTTTTCGGTCACATTGCCACAACAACGAAGAGTTGCCCATCGATCTGGATGCAGTCTCCAGCGAGCATCGGCACCCGCAATGATCGTTGGCTCAATGAGTTGTGATGTGAAAATGAAATATAAACGATGTCGGCGCGTAACTCGAGCCGATTGAAGCATGTTCTTGGGATTCTGTGCGGGTGGCGAAAATCGGGTGGTATGTGAGGGGTATAATAGAAGGCAATGATTGCACGTACAGTTGTAGCATCCACGCTGCTGCTGGGGGGCTTCTCCGTAGTTCATCTTGAATGATTTTTGTTGGGTTGAGTTTCTAAATGGAAAAAGTCATGTCAGCCTTTGGGTCTTTCGTGGGTAAATTGTTTTTTTCGACGTTGCCAAAAGTAAAGTTTAGAAACACAAGAAGTGGCGGGCGGGGGAAACAAGGAGATCGCCGTGACCAGGATCTTATCTGAAGCTCTGCAGAGGAGGATGAGTAAATTGACATACAGTTTAGAGGTTGTAGAGATTGATGAGACGAATATAAAATCGTCTGGGGCGTTATGAAGGTGAGATTTTGACAGAAAGTTTAGTAGTTGAAGGATCTTGTATTTCTAAGAACGGCTGGGCAACGAGAAACCTGGGTTTTTCTTTTGCAAACCTCGCCAAACTCTTGAATGCTCCAAGATCGATTTGTGGAAGACGCTAGCAGGGAGAAGCGGCGAATGAGAGGACGTGATTGGTTGGTGGGAGAGTTCATGTGGGCATCCAGGGCGGTGAGCTTAAATGGCATTGGAGAAACAATTATCCGGGGGGGGGGAAACAGAGAGCAACCATGTTCATGGTCAGCAAAGGTGGAACGGGGACAAATATAGAAAAAGAGGAAGATAAGATAATAAATGAATGAAAAAATAAATAAAAGAAGCGATAAATGAATAATAAAATAAAACAGTTGCTGTACTGAAGATCTCTGTGAAAATAAAATAAAATCACTATTAAGACGCACTGAAAGCTGCTTTCAGCCCGTGATGTAATTGATGGAACAGTACAGTACAGTACAGTATACACAGTAACCTCCACTATGACAAACTCGTGGCAAGTGGCAAGTGGCAAGTAAGTGGCAAGTGCACGGACCACATTATCCCCAGCCTCGTCGCGGTCGCCAAACAACGACGTCGTCACGGTATTACTGGGCAGTCACGGTCACGGTCACAGTCACGGGAAGAGTCACGGGGAAGTCGCGTTCGCGAACAATAAAGATAAGTGAGTCTTTGTGCCAGCAAAACCACCACAGACTACAACAACCCCGAAGTTGCCATACTGTGTGCCATCTGCATGCCCGGGCAATTCCTAGCTTCCTAGCTTCCTAGGGGCCATGGATCTATGGAGCGAGGGTCATCTGGCATTGTTTGAAGCCCTGGCGGAGATTTGTAACCGGCTGGGAGACGACAATGCGATAGGTTGGCCTCTCCTCCTTGCCCAATCCACCTCACAGCTAACAGTAACCCTTTTTTTGAGACCTTGCGCAGTCGATAAAGAAGTCAAATGGCGCGACTTTCATCCAAGGGCTCCGCGAGCTCAAACAAAAGGCTGCCATTGCCGATGTTATCACAACGGAATGCCATTCTGCCGACATTCCTCTTGCATTCAATGAGCCGAAAGTTTTCGCCAAGCAGCTCCAGGAACTGAAGTGGAAAGCCCAAATACTTGACACTTTACATGATAACGACAGCGATGCCGCTCCCTCACACGCAATCGCAGACCCAAAGGTGAAGGAGCTGGCTGTCCGTCTCCAAAGCCTTCGCAAAAAAGCTCAGCTATACGACCAGATAGATGGAACTTCAAAGCCAAGTACCAGCGATATCCAAAGCCGACTCGACGATGCTTTATCCGTTCGGAAAGAACTCATCTCGAGATTGAGACGAGTCCGCGAAAACAGAGCCCAGTGGATCCAATACGCACATAGCCTCGCAAAACGGCTTCAAAAGAGGGAAGCAACGTTGGCCGAGCATGACTTGCTCCCTGGGGTTCCTTTTCAAAACAAGGGCATTGGAATGGGACAACTTATGACCTCCGAACCGGATATTATAACTAAAGAGCCTCGAGCCACGGACCCATCGCTAGTCACGCCCGAGTTTGCGCCCCCGAGGCCGAATCGATTTCTAGATCTGTCAGGAAGCGCGGATGACAATGATCTTGATGGAGACACCATGGTGGCAACACCAGCTACAAAAACACCGAAGCCAGCGACATTAGGCCAAGTTCCTGAGAAGCCACAAAGTGTTATCAAGACAATACCAGAAATTGAGAGGCCAACATCCACTCATACCGATACTCGAAGTAGCTCTGCACAACCCGCACAACCGGACCAGTTCCAGACTGATGCAGTCACTGCAGACGAAATGTATCAACTGCCAAGGCTTGCGCCCGTACAGGAAGCCTCATTAGATCCCGTTGCGACCGCCGATACGGCCCCTCTGTCCTCACAGGGACACCACACAAGTTCGACGCAAGGTGAAGCGGAGGATGCGGCAATTGACCTACCCACTAGCCTTGATAATCACAACGCAGCAACTCCATCTACCAAATGCCAAGTTGAACCTTCGTCAGATGCTCCAATTTTCGTATCAACCAGAGCTGTACGGAAACGGAAGGCCAAGTCCTCGCCACAAAAGATTAAAATCAAGAGAGAGATGGAGCTCAGCAGCCCTGTCGCTTTCCTCGGTATCGGTACCTTGGAACCACAAGAGAGCTTGGACCTTGATGAAATTGGCCAGAAAACTATTACGCCAAAGAAGAAGCGGCGGGTCGACGATTCTGGGTTTATGTTTTTGGGGGATAATGACACCGAGGCGGACTATTATCATTACAAGCATCCACCCGCATTCAATGACGGTGTAATAAGGTCACCCATTCTAGGAGAACCAACTACGCCGCACGTCAACCCAAGGAGAGAGGCTCGAAGGGTTGTTGCCTTGCAACCAAAGAGCTCAAATACACCGATTCTTCCTCGCACCTCAGCCAAGTATGCCCCTGCCAAACGCGTTAGACATGTCGAAGCTCCAGGCGAAGCACCTTTTGCAGAAGATGGTGAAAGTGGACATCAGATAGAGGCAAAGACACAAAATCGCAAGCTTCAGGGGACAAAACTTGATGCTTGTCAGCGGTTATCGTCTCTTCTCAATACAACTTTACCGAAAACTCCCAGATTGCACGCCCCCAGCAATATATCAAACAGAAGAACACCACACACGACCGGTCATAGCCATCGTTCCATAGCAGGACGTGACAAAGGAAGGGCTGCAAAGCGCATAGAGGCATTCAGGGATGTCTCTGATGGCCCTGACGACGAACCTTGTCGATCAAGACCGCTCTGGCGGTTAGGCCTTGAACATTTCAAGGTTAATCCTGACCATAATCAAGGATATGACTATGCCTTTCGAGATGTCGTGAGGGGACGGGAGCAGCGAAAATGCCTTTCCGGGTGCACCAACCCAGAATGTTGTGGTAATGGATTCAGAAAGTTAGCCGAACTCACGACGGGCCAAGCAAAGAATCAGTCTTCAGACATGGACACTGAAGATCAGCGTCTCCTCGAGGAATTTCTTGGTGGTAATATTCACAAGCTACAAGCTATGTCGGCGAACCAAAGGCAGGAAACGCTCATCCAGGCCAAAGCACGAGATCTGGCGAATAAGCACGGCAAGCATCGGCACGCCTTTGAGAGACGTCAGAGTCCACCAGGCTTTTGGAGAGCAGACTTTCCCACCACGCAGGAAGTTCAGTCTGACCGTGCGGAGGCTGCAGATGTTGAGAGAGAATTAGTTCGAAAGAGATACGAAGACGCCATGCGCGGAGGAGGAAAGTGGATGTTTCGTGACGAATAAGCATTTGATATCCAGGCATTTGGGCCACAGTATAGTCTAGAGTTGCTACAACGACCATGTAATTGAGCGGCATGTCAATAATGTAATATGATTACCTTCAAAACTGCAGTTATTCCTGCATTTTCGACGTTATATTTGATTCTGGGGGTCTACGATAATTCTCATCATCCAGGAGTCGTCAGTGAACACGTGAATTGTGGCTGTGAGAGATGGGACCCGTCGTAATTGCTTACTGTGTATCCACCGAAACCACGCTAAGCCTGGAATTAACGGATGCCATCAACGTCGCGCCCGGAGGCAAGGAATTAAAGCAACAATCTTCAAACACAGTGCATTTTATCGGTTCGACTTCGCATTCGCCCTACATTGATATCGATCGCGCAGTGCCGGCCGCACATCTCATCGATACGATGGCGGACACAGGACCAGATTTAGACCACGACTCCATCTCCTCGCAAGACCCCCATAACAAGAAGACCAAGAAGACCAAGAACAGGAGACCAGCAAGTCCGTCTACATATTCCCGGGGATAAAACAATCAAAGATATACGACCGTGCTGACCCAAGACAATAGATACTGCGTTCAGGCAACAACGACTGAAGGCATGGCAGTAAGTCGAAGACCCTTATTCGCCTCGACAAACCCTCGTACTAATACGAGACCATAGACCAATTCTCACGCCGAAAACCGTGCTACCGCTCTTCTTCGCCATTGGGATAATATTCGCACCCATTGGTGGGGCGCTGTTGTATGCCAGCGCACAGGTATGGCAGTCGACATCCTTTCAACGGGCATTTCATCGCAAGATATACTGACCGGATACGAATTAGGTCCAGGAGCTCACCCTCGACTACACAAACTGCCGCGAACAGGCTCCAAGCCCATCAGAACCACAAACAGAAATGCCGCCGGGGACGGCGATATGGCATTTCCACGATGTAGTGTCTCCAAACCCGAAGGCATATTGGTCCCAGGAAACCATATCATACACTTATCCAAATGGAGCGGTACTCCCTGATGCCAACAAGTGTTCTCTCACCTTTCAAATCCCAGCGCCGATGAATCCTCCCGTGCTCTTCTACTATCGTCTCACAGACTTTTACCAAAACCATCGCCGCTATGTCAAGTCCTTCCAGGCAGATCAGTTGCTCGGCGACGCCGTTGACAGCGCCACCATCGAATCGTCCCTCTGCGACCCCCTGCGCCTTGACGAGCGGGGTCGCCCTTACTACCCCTGCGGGTTGATTGCCAACTCCATGTTCAACGATACATATACCTCACCTGTGCTTCAGAATGTCCCGGGCGAAAACGCGGCGTCCAAAGTGTACGAGATGAAGAACAACAGTGGCATTGCTTGGGACAGCGACAAGAAGCTATATGGGAAGACGAAATACAAGCTGGACCAGATTGCGGTCCCACCGAACTGGCGGGAGAGATATGGAAACACCGGGGACTATACGGAGGCACATCCTCCACCAGACTTGGAGAATGATCAGGCATTCCAGGTGTGGATGCGCACGGCGGGTCTCCCAACTTTCAGCAAGCTGGCCCAGAGAAACGATGATGATGTTATGGAGGCCGGAGAATACAAGGTGGATATCATCAATGTGTTCCCGGCTCATTTATATGGCGGCACCAAATCGATCATCATCTCAACGCGCACGGTTATGGGAGGCCGTAACCCCTACCTTGGAATTGCCTTTGTCGTCGTCGGCGGACTGTGCATCCTCCTGGGTGCCGTTTTCACGGCCACCCATCTCATCAAACCAAGGTACATCCCCGTTATCCTTTTACATGGTTTCCATATATTAATTACAAGCAGAAAACTGGGCGACCACACGTACCTCTCGTGGAACAACGACCAGCCCAGCACAGCGACGACCACAGGCCGTGAGGGCGGGCGTGAGGGCGCCTGAATATGGGTGCCAGTTGTACATTATGATCATGATTCCTCCTTTTCCTCTTCGTTCGGCGCGCTTGGTCGGGTTCTGGGTTTTGGGATGAGATTACTTCCTAGTTGTTAAAATAGTTATTCACTCGGTGAGAATTTATAGATCCGCAAGACCACTAAGTAGGTGATTGATTGCTCGTTGTCGCCTGTATTATCCTATCTTACAAATTGCCTTCGCTTTAAGAGTCAAACGCCATTCTCTCCGTGCCAACCATCCCATTGTCCAGACCGATCAGCCAATTTGGAAACCACAATGCAGTCTCTTCTAGCACTGACTGATGCTCAATGTTTCCTCTTCTTCTTCGGCGCGTCATCCTCGCTATGCCCGCCTTCTCTATCCTTCCTCTTCGCCTTTGCTTCTAGCTCATCCCAATCGTCGCCCTCTTCCTCATCGCTTGCTCCGCTGCCATCCTCAGAAGCCTCTGCGCTAGCCTCTTCATCGAAGTCGCTGTCTTCCTCTGAGCTCTCCTCGCTGGCCGCTAGTTCCGAGTCTGACATCTCAAAGGCAGACTCCTCAGATTCGTCATCGGCATCCTCCTCATCTGATTCGGTGGCAAGGAAGGACCATCCACCGTCCGCAAAGAAGGCATGGGGATCTGCTGTCACAGTCTTCATGATTGTAGGCCAGTTCAGATTGAGAGGGCCATCGCTGAAGGGTATGTTGACTGAATCCAGCCACTCCTTTACATTCTCAAGTGACTCAACTGGAATAGTGTTGATGTGCGCTGGGGCCCGATGGAAATCTTTGAACACAAACACCATGTCAAAGTTCTTCAGCCCGAATTGGACGCGTTCAAGATGCGCAATCTCAATATCGTCTAGCGTGATGACCATGAAGGGCGGCTCTGTAAGCTGCACTAAGCAGTCGGTAGAAGGCTGACAGAAAACATTCGACCTAAATGGCACTCCGTTGAAGCCGAGCTCGCGGAAGGGAATATCAACGTCGACGTTTTCGCTCTTCCCAGCATCGGCGATCTTTTGCGCAAAGAGCTGGAACTGGCGATCAAGCTCAGCGCGGCGTCGGCGTTCCTCCTGTTCGGCCTCGAATTCCTCCTCGTCGCCGTACCTGTACTTGCGCTTTCTATTTCCAGTCTCATCGAATTGAATGTCTGTAGCTTCACGGTAGAACTGGACGTCCTTTGTCTTCTTTTTTCCAATGAGAATAGGATCCTTGAGATGGACATGAATGATGACAATCAGTTCATGCTGGCAGGGCTGGAAGAAGAGATGCTTGACGTTGCTGAAGAGGATATCTACGCGATGCGCCGGATTAAGTGGTGATTGGTAGCGGAGACCGTTTTGATGAATCTCAACCTTTCCTGGCACACGTTTTCCGTCCATCACTGGACGAATGAAGACGTTGTCCATGACATTTGGTCGACGGTCTGGTTCAGATCAGTTAGCAGTAGTTCAGTTCGACTTGAGTGACAGTGATAGTGGCCGTCAATTAGACAGGTAGGCAGCAGCGGCGGGCATCGTGTGTGATGCAGCAATAGGGCCGCCGCAATGAGGTTAAGGTATAAACCTTGTCGTCGGGGTGGCGGGGAAGGGATGAGGTGGGCGGGCAGCGTGCTTGATGCAGCAACGCTACAGCAGCCCAGGTCATTGTCATCGGATAGGGAGTTTGACAAAGGAGAGAAAAGGATGAGAGGGGGAAAGGAAAGATGGATCCCAATTTACTTACTTCTAATCTCAACGAGTTTATCCTGCTCTACCACATCTTCCATATCCTTCTTCTCCTGTTCACGCTTTGCTGCGTCTCGCTTCATGTTGCCAATTTGATTGGCAATATCTTGGAGGCGATCTCCATCGTGGGATCGGAACGTGAGACTGCGAACGAAATGTGCCGAGGCATCCTCAAACGGCTGGTCGTCTTTCCTTCCAACACCTTGGCCAGGTGATAGGAAGTTCACTCTGAGGTACGCGAAATCTCCCTCGTCGCTCTTACTAGCGTTCTTGATCGTCTGGATGTGGAAGGGCACAGGCCTTCCCATGATTGGGAGAACGACTGTTGAGTTCTTCTGGTCCATAACAATAGCAAGGTCGCGAACCTTTGTAGGGAATTGATTGTCGCGTTTGTAGGATTCAAAGCGCTTGAACTTCTTCACAGCAACGCCATTCTTGTTGTCTGTTGCCTCGGCATATCGAGCTAGGCCTTCCTCTTGCTTCTTTTGCGCCAGCTCCTTTTGATGCTCGCGTCTTCGCGCCTCAGCACCCTCATCTGCTTGCGTCGTTCGTTCTGCACGAAGCTTGCTCTTAACAATATTTGTAGTTGCCACAGCCCCAACCTTTGAGTCTTTCTTCTCCTTCGGTTTCGGTGCTGGCTCTGCCTCCTCGTCATCTTTGAAGAAGAATGAAGTGGCGTCTAGATCTGACGGAGCATCGCCAGTGAAAACAACCGCGTCTGAGGCTGCAACACGAACAGTATCAGAGAGAACCAACGAGTATACCTTGCTCTTCTTGTCCTGTGGAGATGGGTTTTCAATATCGTTGAAGCCAGTCGTAATGCAGAGCGTCATGCCATCCTTTAGCGTACGGGTGCTCTTTCCATTGAGGAGTAGCGTCGAGTCCTTCGTCTCAATGCCAATACCTGCGCCGACGTTCCTGAGAAAGTTCTTCTCCAGCTCAGGCTTCTTCGCCTTGACTAGCGACATCGCCTTGCTGTAAATCTCCTTAACTACTGCGCCATCGCGAGTTTCTTTGAGAACTAGTGCATGGACGGCAAGGAGTAACTTGTAGTTGCTCTCCTGAGACTTGTTTGGATCCACAAGGTACGTACGTGCAATCATGGAGCAATATGTCTTGTAGCGAAGACCAACTGTAGCAAGTATAACGCCAGCGTGCAGATTCTCGTCGTCAGTCTGTGCTGACATCTTCAGATCAAATTTCCCACCGCTCTGGATGATCGGCCCATGTGTCCAGTCGAGTTGTCCTGGCTCAAAATCCGTTGGCATCTTCTGGTTGTTAGGCAGTTGGACAGTAGTCCAAAACTTCGTATCGTCGATCTTGTTGTCGATCTTGGTCGCCAAGGTGCTGTGCTTCACTTTCTTGTCCTCGTCAAGAATATTCGACATCTCCTCGACAAAGTATGGGTTCATCAGAGCAATGCAAGCTTTTGAAGCATTTCTCATGGCACGCAGCTCATTCTCGTCCTTGACTGCAAGGGCAGCCGATGAGATTGCAGGTGCCACATCCACCTCCTCTACTTCCTTCGAGATATCGCCGTAGACCTTCTTCCATTCGTCGATGAATGGTCCTGTAGATGTGTCCTTGGAAAGAACACCGACTTTTTTACCAGCAGATTTGATCACATCTGTGATTTTTTGAAAGAGCTTCTCATTTTGGTCGGCATCCTTGCCTCTCACAAGGACCTCGAGAGGGATTTTGCCGCCCTTTAGAGGTTCCAGATGTTTGGCTAGTACGTGTCAGTTTGGATCGCCTTGAGGTGAATATAGGATAATGCTCACCTTTCTTTGCTGTCGTCACAACGTAGAGGGTGTCGAGCGTGAAAAGGAAGAGCGTCGCTGGGAACTCATATCCCAAAAGCCAGAACTAGATCGGTCAGCAAACTTCGTGTCCAGCAGTTTCTGATCGCATACATACATGAATTGCGTTGTTCTTCTGAAATTGTGCGCTTTCCTCAGTCTTGCCCATGAGGATGAGCACACTCGAGGCGCCGCCGAATACAGTGTCGCCTGAACGCTTGTCTGCCTTCCATGCGGAAAGGAAATGGCCCAGTCGCTCCTGGAACAGCTCGCTATCAATCTTGATCTCTGCCATGATGATGTCGAGCTTCAGCAGTGGCAGAGGAAGGAGTTGACGATTGGTAGAAGAAAGTCGCGCGGTGGTGAGCACCTGTAGAGTGGTTTCGCGACGACGTGATGCGCTAAACCGCGTTGGAACGTAGAATTGGATGATGTCACGTGCTATTCACTTGGCAACCTGCCTAGGCTGCGTTTTAGCGTTCTAGCGGGGGAAGAGAGTTGAGTTGGGAAAGGAACATTTCTAAATCTGACGCTGGTTCTGAAGCGGAGCGATAAAATTTCGTACAGCTGCGCACTCACCACAACGACAACTATCGAGCGAATTTACTCTTGCTAGTGGACGATGGCTCAAGGAGAGATCAAGTCGAAGCTGGGTTCGGCAAAGGGCAAAAAGCCAGGCGTCGATGCAAAGAAGGGCAAACGCACTATTGCGCCCAAGCGGAAAGACCTCGTCAAGAATGCAAGGATGATCAAGGTATGCGACGTGATATCTCTACGATCGTCTCCATAAGCTAATAGATGTAGAAACACTCGGGTGGTCTCACGGCCATGACTGAGAGGACGCTGGGCTCAAAGGCTGGACACTTGGAGATTTTGAAGGGCGGGAAGAAGAACAAGGACATGAAGGCGGAGGTTCCAAAGGGAGGGTCGAAGAAGTTTGGCTGAGTGGCTATTTCGGATTTGGTGTGCGTCATATCTGTGCGCCATATCCCAATCACCGTCAAGAGTGGTATCACAGATGAGCTCCAAGAGAGCGGCGGTCAAGAAAGGATGGTGATGGAAAACACACGGCCCTGATGAACCAAGACATCAAACCATCAGCGAGACTACAGAGCCACGGGACTGTTACCGCCGATAATCTATGCATAAAGCCCACTGCGAGAAAATTGGAGCCAAAACTAACCCAAAGCTGGGCCTACATAGTTCTCGTCAGCTCGAAGGATTCGGGTCCGGAATTCGCCCTGGTGCGAAATACATATATAATGCACGGAATCGATTGTTCCCGTCTAGTTCATATACTCAAAGTGAGGGAATCGGGCGTCTATAATGGTCTAGAATTTGTAATACTTTCAATGCGCGATTGCAAGCCGATTCGAATACGAATATGAAAAATGTTACATTTGCCGCTGCTACTCTACGCGAACCGCCGAACCCTGCGCTTGTTCCTGCCATCGTTTTCGTAATCGTATTCTGAATGCGAATTATCCCCCCACAACCCCATCCAACCCTGTGGTTAGAGTATACCACTAGTATATCCACATGAGAGACGAAATTGCTGCTGCCACTGAACTATCTAGCTCCATAACCCAAGGCTTCTAGTAGATAACGTGCATAAAATCTTTGTCGTGGGTGTGAACCGCCCAACCCTGCCAATTAAATTGTCGACTCTTGGCTCGGATCCATTGTTTACGCGCTTGCGTCCCAACCCAAAGGGGTCTGCACAAGTCGTGTCCACTTCCCCTACTTTTTTGTACACGTCAAGAACCCCCTCCCCAAGGCTGTTTTGGCTATTCGTGGCTTTACTTATAGCTTCATCACTCCCGCAGAGATGTCATCTGCACGTTACTCACTACGGGCTACGCCGAAGTAAGTCCTCCGCAAGGGTTCCCCGTTTCTCCGCGCCCTTACTGATCACCGAACAGAAAGACGAGCCACCCAGACTTCGTGGAGACTCCTGCTGCGCGCAGATCCAACCGACGCAAATCACAGTTCCCCGAGGACGAAGGCGAAGATTCAGCATCTGCCACCGAAAGCACAAAGCGCGAAAGTCTCGAGCCACGGCGAACAACGCGAGCGAGCAGCATGGCGCGATCCGATTCTGGAGAGGTGTCGCCCGCTGTGCCCAATGGCAATGCCAATGGCAACGGGCAGGTCACAAACCGTCGTGCCAAGGTTGCGAATGGCTCTGCGGCGAACGGCGCTGCGACGAATGGCACCGCATCGAAGGACAAGTCCAACGCGTCGGACAAGATTATGGCAGTCGAAGGGTGGCAGCCAGGGTTGGACCCCAAGATTGACTACAGCGGCCACATGGAATTTGGGGGTTCAGTTGGCGTCACCGCCATGATGATTGGATTCCCTACCCTGATGTACTACATGTGGATTGGGGCAACATACTACGATGGAAAGTTCCCCACGCCTGAGCCTGGCGAGAGCTTTATCGACTTCGCAAAGCACATGGGCAATTTGGTGTACGAGGGCGCGTTCCCCTCGCTGAAGGCCTGGACCATGTATTGGGTGTTCTTTGTCGCAGAGGGGGCTTGCTACTGCTTGCTTCCAGGTGTTTATGGTTACGGCAAGCCTCTACCTCATGCTGGCGGAAAGCAGTTGAAATATTACTGCTCGGCCGTGGCTTCGCTCTACACCACGGCCATCGTTATGGCTGGCCTCCACTTCTCTGGCATCTTCCCACTTTACACTATCCTGGACGAGTTCGGACCGCTCATGTCGGTGGGAATCTTGACCGGGTTTCTCGTATCGATTGTTGCGTATGTCTCGGCACTGCTCCGCGGTGCCCAGCACAGGATGACGGGCTACCCGCTCTACGACTTTTTCATGGGTGCGGAGCTCAACCCCAGAATGTTTGGGATCCTCGATTTCAAGATGTTCTTTGAGGTCAGGATCCCGTGGTACTTCCTACTCCTCCTCTCATCTGCTACAGCCGCAAGGCAGTACGAGAATTACGGTTATGTCTCTGGCGAGGTCTGTTTCCTTATCATGGCGCACTATCTCTACGCGAATGCATGTTCCAAGGGCGAGGAGCTGATCATCAGCACCTGGGACATGTACTTTGAGAAGTGGGGCTTCATGCTCATCTTTTGGAACTTGGCCGGTGTGCCCATGACTTACTGTCACTGCATCCTCTACCTTGCAAACCATCACCCTGACACCTACCGCTGGAACCCATACGCCCTTGGTGCCCTGTTTGTCACATACCTCTTCGTATACTGGGTTTGGGACACAACCAACAGCCAAAAGAACCGTTTCCGCGCCGAGGAGACCGGGAAACAGGTTATCCGGAAGGCATTCCCACAGCTTCCATGGCAGGCAGTCAAGAACCCAAGGGTGATCAGGACAAAGGATGGCCACAGCATCCTGGCTGACGGCTGGTATGGCAAGGCGCGCAAGATTCACTACACCTGCGACTTGTTCTTTGCCTTATCGTGGGGCCTAATCACCGGCTTCAGCAGCCCATTCCCATGGTTTTATCCCGTCTTCTTCGCAGGCATGATTTCGCACAGGGCATTGAGAGATATTCAGAAGTGCAGAGCAAAGTATGGGGATGCGTGGTTGGAGTATGAGAAACTTGTCCCGTATCTTTTCATTCCGGTAAGCAATGTTCTCCTTGTCCCATGCAACCCTTTTCTGGTTCTAACCTGATACAGTATGTCATTTGAGTTATTCTGGCTCGCTGGCTGCCTTTTTTTTATATGTTCCCTAAAGGGAGAGATTCGAGTTTAATGAGATGGTAATAGTTGATTTGTTGTACATATAATACTGTGCCTGTAAAAGTAGCACGAGTAAATATAATTACCTTTAAAATAACATAGGTAGAATTAAAGTGTAACTGATATTCGAGGACTTTCTCTGCAATATTATATGAATTTAGGTTATTATTTCTCGGGGTGTACATCTGAATTATTGTCCAAAACGTAGTCCACGAAGCACTACAAACGTCGACTCATAAACGCATATTAGCATAACGAAACACTGATAAAAATTGGCTTCCAAAGTTGGCTTCATTAACTGGACTTCATTAACTGGAGATCGCTGTTTACTTACTTTCCGTCAACTTTGGACGAACTATTGAGCCACAACCACCCGCCTCCCCTGCGCCACAATTCAAATTTGGTGAGCCACAGCTGTCCTGTCCTGTCGAGGACCCTTGGAAGGTACAGGGTGACTTGGCTAATTT
Organism: Pseudogymnoascus sp. VKM F-4281 (FW-2241); assembly: GCA_000750745.1. Taxonomy (NCBI): domain Eukaryota; kingdom Fungi; phylum Ascomycota; class Leotiomycetes; order Thelebolales; family Thelebolaceae; genus Pseudogymnoascus; species Pseudogymnoascus sp. VKM F-4281 (FW-2241). The sequence continues at coordinate 30,685 of JPJV01001392.1, forward strand.
CTGTCACCGTGATAGGCAACTCGATTTCCCCTCCTTGTTGTCATGGCCTCTTCGTGCATGAATTCCAGTGTATAATAATATTAAAATCCTGACACCAGACGTGACTAAATTATAATAACGCGCTCTCGCTGCCATCAACAAAAAACAAGAACCTCGATTCATTGCACAACGTCGCCCCTGAGTTAGTTTGTAAACAAAATCACCCGTCGCGTCTTCTTCGGACTGTTTATCTGATGAGCACAGGCATTAGAGATTCCATCAGTGGGGCAAACACCTGACATTTATCCCAACACTGCCCGTAGCCCATCCGATCGCCCCTGCGACGACGTCGCGTTGGACCACAGTATTCTTGAGCAGAGCCATATCAAATGATTCTGCGATACTCCTGTTATATATCGATTCCAGACGCTCCTGTATACATAGAGCTCGGGGTTCCTGGTGACGTCAAATCCGGAGAGCCGCAGCGGCCACATAGCAACCGGCCTACTGCGCGACCAGCCTCACAATGGCGCCCGCTGGAGGCGGAGGTGGAGGAGGGAACATCAAGGTTGTGGTTCGAGTGAGGCCTTTTAATGGGAGAGGTAAGTTTGCATGGCCTGTGACCATAACCCGCTGGGAAGTAGCTGCTGGTTTAATAGACGGATTGGCATTGGGGTTCCTGGACTGACTTTCACCGCCCACAGAAATTGATAGGAACGCACGATGTATTGTGCAGATGAAAGGGAACCAGACGGTCCTTGTTCAACCGGACGCTGACGACAAGCGTGCGGCTGGGAAAGGGGCCAAGGATGCGAATCAAAAGACGTTTGCCTTCGACAAATCATACTGGTCATTCGACAAGTCAGACTCGAACTATGCGGGACAGGATAACCTTCACGATGATCTTGGCCGACCGTTGCTCGACAATGCTTTCCAGGGCTACAACAATTGTATCTTTGCGTATGGGCAGACTGGATCTGGGAAGTCGTACTCTATGATGGGATACGGGAAGGAAGCAGGAGTGATACCCAAGATTTGCGCCGACATGTTTGAGCGGATAGACGTTGTCCAAAAGAACGACGCCAATGTGAAATGCACAGTCGAAGTCTCGTATCTCGAAATCTACAATGAACGGGTCCGCGACCTGCTCAACCCGTCCACCAAAGGAAACCTCAAGGTCCGTGAGCATCCATCGACGGGACCGTACGTGGAGGATTTGGCAAAGCTTGTCGTGTCTAGCTTCAGCGAGATTGAAAATCTCATGGATGAGGGTAACAAGGCCAGAACCGTCGCTGCAACGAACATGAACGAGACGAGTAGTCGAAGTCACGCCGTCTTCACATTGACTCTTACACAAAAGCGGCATGACGTTGAGATGAAGATGTCGACAGAAAAGGCAGCCAAGATCAGTCTGGTAGATCTTGCTGGCTCCGAGCGCGCAAATTCTACGGGAGCGACGGGCGCGAGACTGAAGGAAGGTGCGGAAATCAACAGGTCCCTTTCCACCCTGGGAAGAGTCATCTCTGCGCTTGCAGACCTGTCGATCGGGAAGAAGAAGAAGGGCCCAGCCTCCTCTCAGGTTCCGTACAGAGACAGTGTCTTGACGTGGCTGTTAAAAGACTCACTGGGAGGAAATAGCATGACGGCCATGATTGCCGCGATCAGTCCGGCAGATATCAATTTCGATGAGACTCTCAGTACACTGAGATATGCTGATAGCGCCAAGAGGATCAAGAACCACGCAGTGGTGAACGAGGACGCGAATGCCAGAATGATTCGAGAACTGAGGGAAGAGCTTGCAACACTGCGAGGCAAGCTAGTTGGTGGAGGAACGGGCGTGCCCAGCGAAGACCAGTACGCCGAGGGAACTCCATTAGAAAAACAAATCGTCAGCATAACACAGCCAGATGGTACTGTGAAGAGAGTATCAAAAGCGGAGATTACTGAGCAGCTGAGCCAGAGCGAGAAGCTCTACTCGGACCTGAACCAGACTTGGGAAGAGAAGCTCCAGAAAACGGAGGAGATCCACAAGGAGAGAGAAGCCGCACTTGAGGAGTTGGGGATTAGCATTGAGAAGGGATTTGTTGGTTTGCACACGCCAAAGAAGATGCCTCACATCGTTAACCTCTCGGACGACCCTCTACTCACAGAGTGCCTGATCTACAACCTGAAGCCGGGAACGACTACTGTAGGCAATGTGGCGACAAATGCTCCGACGACTTCTGAAATCCGATTGAATGGAAGCCGAATCATGCATGAGCATTGCGCGTTTGAGAATGTCGACGGGATTGTCACAATCGTGCCGAGAGAGGGCGCGGCAGTCATGGTGAACGGAAAGCGAATCACCGAGCCGCAAAGGCTGAGAAGTGGCTATCGAATTATTCTCGGCGACTTTCATATCTTTCGCTTCAATCATCCCATGGAGGCGAGAGCGGAGAGAGCAGAGCGAACGGAAAAGAGCTTGCTTAGACACTCTGTAACAGTCAGCCAACTTCAGGGCATCGAGAACTTTTCGCCATCTCCGAGTCCACGACCCGAGCACCAGCGGAATTATAGCAAGGCTGACTCGGACTTTGACTGGGATGGTAGCCGACCTGATTCCCCGATGCCTCTGAGGGGCCGAGATTCTGACTGGTCGTTTGCGCGGAGAGAGGCCGCCGGAGCCATACTTGGGCCTGACCAAAAAATCGCAGGCTTGACGGACGAAGAGCTCAATGTTTTGTTTGAGGATGTGCAGCGTGCTCGCGCAGAGCGGCAGAACCGCGACGCCGACGACGACTTGGAGTCGACAACGTCGTACCCAATCAGGGAAAAGTACTTGTCTAATGGCACCATCGACAACTTCTCTCTTGACACTGCCATAACCATGCCATCGACTCCGAGACAAGGCGAAGTGGAAGACAAGCTACAAGTCCTGCGCGAAGAGATGCAAGGGCAGCTTGAAAAGCAAAAGACAGACTATCAAGAACAGTTGAAGGCTGCACAGGCTGACAATGTCGAGGTCGAGGAGATTAAGAAGGAGAAGGCAAGGATGGAGGAAAGTCTCAGGGAAGTCAAGGAGGAGATGATGAAACAGCTTGTAGTTCAGAGACGGGAGTTTGAACAGCGCATCCAAGAGCTGTCGCCGGCATTGCCAGAGGCTGATACGTTTGATGACTTGAACGAGGGAGAGATTGAGATTGCCCGAAAAGCAACAGACCACTGGCGAAAGCGGCGATATGTCCGGATGGCCGAATGCATTCTTCAGTCAGCTGCGATTTTGAAAGAGGCACAGGCGCTGAGCCAGGAGATGGACGAGAGCGTGGTTTTCCAGTTTGTGATTCTGGATACCGGCCATGCTCTCTGCTCATCGTACGATATGGTTCTCATCGGGATCCCCGGGGAGGGCGATGATTCTGCCCTCGAGGATGCACAAAGGCCATGCGTGGCGGTGAGAGTTCTCGATTATAAATCTGGCGTCGCTCACCACTGGAGTCTGGAGAAGCTGAAAGAGAGAGTCAAAGTCATGAGGCAACTCCACCAGTACATGGACAGGCCAGAGTATATGAAGCATTTCAAGCTCGAAAACCCGTTTGTCGAGACCTGCATGCCTCGGTACACACTTGTTGGTGACGTTAGTGTTCCGTTGGCGGCTGTCTTTGAAAGCCGCGTCCAGGACTTTACACTCGACGTCAGGTCGCCGTATACTTCAGACTCTGTTGGTCTTGTCAAGCTGTCTCTCGAACCCTCGTCGGCCAGAGCTCCTACGAATACATTGAAATTCAATGTTGTCATGCATGAACTGATTGGATTCCCAGAACACGAGGGCACAGAAGTACATGCTCAGTTGTTCATCCCCGGAATATCCGAAGAAGGGGGCGCCACAACCACTGCGATGATTAGTGGCTTTGAAGAGGGGTCGGTCAGGTTTGACAGTGTTCACAGCATGAGCATTCCTCTCTTCGGTCCCAAGACGATATCTTTGAGTGTTTCCATATTCGCAAAGGTGTCATCGATGCATCTTGACAAGCTGCTCAGCTGGGACGACCTCCGAGACCATGTTTCAAGCCAACAGCAACAGCGGACGGCTCGAATCGCTGAAAGCCATTTTTACGCAGAAGAAAAACACGATGTCTTTGCTCGGGTTCAATTGCTCGAATTGTCAGAGAATGGCGACTATCTCCCGGTCGAGGTCATACAAACCAACGATATGGATAAGGGGACGTTTCAATTACATCAAGGGCTGCAGCGACGTATTGTCGTAAACCTAACACATAGCTGTGGGCCCTCTCTCCCGTGGAAAGACAGCTCTAGACTTCGCATTGGTGGCATCCAACTACTCGACCATCTCGGAAAGGTTGTTGATATGAACTCATCGACGCCGGAGATTGAATTGAAGCTAGTGATGGAGCCGATTATGAGGGCGAACTCCAACGGAACTATGAGCGTCGCCCTGGTTGGCCAGTGGGATTCGAGCCTGCACAACTCGCTTCTCCTCGACCGCATGACAGCCGACAAGTACAAGGTTCAAATGAAGATTCTTTGGGATGTGACATCCGACAGCCTAGGCGAGCCGCTGACATTCTCGTTGAACGTCGCATCACAAGTTCTCTCACGAGCATACGTCCGCAACCAGTCCATGTTTGCTGCCTTGTGGCAGAGCGTTCGCATTGTCCACTCGACATCCGCCATTTTCTCGATATGCATACGGCCGATGCCGGTTAAGAAGGTTGGCGACTTGTGGCGAATGAACACGCAGCACGACTATGTCAAAGGTGAGGAGAACCTCACGGGCTGGACACCGAGAGGGGTATCACTCGTCCACGACTTTATCAACTCGAAAAGACGGCGCGAACGCTCAGCCGAGATCGAGGCAGCAAAGGCGTTCTATAGCGCCGAGGAATTAAAGATTGAGCGCAAGTCTGACGACGAAGAGGTAATCCCGCCAAACGAGGAACTCATGCAAAAGGTTTTGAACCTCTGGACGATCTCCACGGGCCCGATTGAGAACCTATTACGGAACGCAAACATCGAACCCCCTACTGATGGCCCTGTTGAACCAAGTCCTGGCAGTGCTATTCGTTTGACGGCGAGCGTGGCTCTAATCCAGCGGTCGGCTCAGATCCTCAAAGGCGGGTACCTGCTCATGCCATCGCTCGACAGCAGCAAATGGGTACGAAGGTTTGTAGAGCTAAGGCGGCCATATCTCCACATCCACTCTATACCAGAGGGAGAGGAAGTCGCCATCGTGAACCTGCGCAACAGCCGCGTAGACCACCAGCCGCAGATTGCCAAGTTGCTGCGCCAGGACGGCAAGGGGAGAGATAGGAAGGAGACAGTATTCGCAATCTACGGCACCGACAACACATGGCTCTTCGCAGCGAGGAGCGAGCGCGAGAAGGTGGACTGGATCTTCAAGATCGATCAGGCGTACTTTGGGAGCGGTAATGGGAGCGCTGACGATGCCGAGGTAGAGTCGTGATATAAGAATGCCAACGACGATAATGAGGGATGTATTAGATGTTTTGATTTGATGTAAGAAGCATGATACCCGATCTAGTTAGAAGTAGTGTATGTAGAGATGATACATAGCTGTAAACGATAGCTTTTTTTTTAGTTTTGCGATTCCTTGTACTTTACTTTTACTTAGAAACGCTTGTAATCCCACACCCTATAATCGCTTTCCCTCCCCCCGCGAAATTAACTACTGCTTCCTACAACGATCCTGCGACGATCCCCTACTTCTTGCCAACCTTATTCCCACGACGATTGAATTCTGTTCCCCTTCCCTTCTCCTTCCCTTGTATTTCCCTTTCCCTCACCTTCCCTTTCCTACCGCGATTTTCCTGTTCCCCTTTTTGTCCTGCGACCGATTCCCCACAACTAATTCCCTACAACCTCTATATAAAAATCAACCTCCCTCCCCTACTTAAAAGTTAAATAACTCCTTAAGATCTTTATGAAAATCGTTAAAAAGTATATATGTAAATTTCTACTACTAAAGTTAAATAATTCTAGGGCTGGATTTATTTAAATAGGTGGGCGGTAGAACCGGGCGGTGAAAAGACTAGGGGCACGATTTATTTAAACAGGGGGGCAGGATTTATTTATTTAGAAGTACTCCTATTTAAGCCCTAGAAACGCGAACAGTTAGGGAATAGGTAAACAGACCTGCCTAATTCTATTTCCAATAGCAGAATTACAATATATATAATAGTTGTTAAGATATTCAATATAGAGTTAACACTAGGTTGGGGTTAAGGTTACTAGGTAGGATAGTATAGGTAGTGTAGGTAGTGTTATTAGGGGGTTTTAGGTAAGACATTAATTAAAGGTGAAGTAGGGGATTATAGGGGATTAAGGTAGGTTAGAACCTATATATAGCATAATATAATCTAATGCATTTAAAATAGATTAGTTTATTTATTTACTCTCTTTAACAATGTAATAGCTAGGAGGCTGCTAAAAAGGGCAGCTTTTGTTGCTGTTTTACATAGCTTACTTGCCTACTTTTTAATCTAAGTTCCCCATCATGATCTATATCACTCAGTCCACGCATTCATGAAAGTAACTCCTCTCTAATATTTACAGTTAGGGTTGCATTGACTAGTCTAACCTGACTATAAGCAAGCAAATCTCTTGTCGTTGCGTCAAATGGACAGCTTGGTGAAGCTGCTCGCTCGCACCTCCTCGTAATCGTCTTGTTATAGAGTAGCCTTTAAAAATGCCTTGAGGTGACTTCGCATTGCCTTCACGCCCCGACGGCCCTCGCTCACTGCTGCCGTCAAGCGGTAACGTGAAACTTCGTCGCACTAATCCGGTGGTATGACGAGAAGTAATCGAGATATACCAGGTCCTCCGCGGTCAACTCGTTCCCTTTCAAGTTCTTGAATTTCCTGAACAGTGTCCCAAGCGTGACATAGAGCTCACAGTAAGCGAGGCTGTAACATTAGACAGTGTCAGCACACAAGACCTGCAGACACTTACTTGATCCCCACACACCCTCGGGTTCCCTTGCTAAACGGCACAAAGGCCTTGTCCATGTGCCGTACTTCTTTCGGATCGAACCAGCGCTCTGGGTCAAATTTCGAGGAGTCCGGGAAATAATCCTCGCGTTGGTGCAGTATCCAGGAGGACATGGATACAAAATACTGGGAAACTGATTAGCTGCTTCTGAATCGAGGGCGCCGAAGGAGCAAGTTACACCGGCAGGCACTCTGTATCCGTTAAACGTTACACCGGGCTTCGGCACTTCGCGCGCCAGCCTGCCTGGAACGCCAAAGGAAAGTCTTTCGTATAAGCTAACATCAATGAAGAGGGGGAATCGCAAACCTACCGGAGGCCCTCTTTTACAACACCAGTCTAGGTATCGTCAGTAATGCAACATGCAGCAATTCAGCACACGGAGTCATACCAGATAAGGCAACTTCTCGAGTACCAGGTAGTCCAGCGGAGCATCGGGGGAGGGGAACGCCGCCTTCAGCTCCGCCGTGAGCTTCTTGTACATCTCTGGGTTCTTCACCACGTGATAAGCAGCAACCGTCATCGCGTTGCCGGTGGTGTCCGCGGCAGCAGCAAGGATACTGTATGCCTCGTCCTTGATCTGGTCTGGTGTTGGGACTACGTATCCTTCGTGCTGTGGTGACAACAGCACCTCAAAAATCGATTGCCTCTCCGACTTACGCCCAGCGTCCATGTCAGCCTTTACGGTGAGGACCTGCTTGAGACAGTGCTAAAGCAAGTTAGCACAGTAGAACCAGTGCAGAATGTTCCTGGGAGATTACCGCTTGGAGGTTGAGGACCTGCTTCAACGGCTTGCTCATCGCCTTCACAAGCGCCGAAGGGAGCGAAAGAGCGAAAGTCAGCAAACTTGGCCACTGTTGGAAGATCCACATTGTCGGACCAATTCCCTGTACCATGGCGAAGAAATCGAGACCCAGATCCTCTGTGTCCAAGAGATTATAGCAATGTCCGAATGCATAGTCCGTTATCACATCCACTGAAATCGCGCGGAAGGCATGGTGCAGGTCCACGGCCTGATGCTTGGGGAGCTTAGTGTTGAGTAGGTTGATGAGCTTGTCGGCCTTGGAGTGCACGATGGATTCGAGGCTGAGGACTGTTTGACGCGAGAAGAAAGGGTTCAGCATTCCCCGACGGATACGGTGGATGTCGTTGGGCCCAGAGCTGAACGTCGAGTAGCCGATGCCAAAGGAGTCGTAGAACGGCGATGACTTGGCGAATTTGGTCCCGACACAGTTAATGATCTCGTAGTTGTCCGGGTCGCTGAGATGGACTTCATCTGGGGTGATTCGCACGACAGTGCCTGTGCCTGTGAGCATTAATGGCCATTATGCTTGGCCAGGCTTACCATATTTATCATGCAGCCTCGCAATCTCTTTATAGAAGAAGCTTCCGCCAACGAAACAAAAGTAGGTCTGGTAGAGGTAGGTTGCCGCTGCGACCTTGGGGCCGGGGATTGACGCTAGAGGGTGACGATATAGATTGTAGAAGATGGTGTTCACTCGGGAGATGACGAAGAGGGGCAGGCCAACGTAGAGCAAGACATATACAAGGCTGGAGAGCAACTGAGACAGAACCATGGCGCTGGATCCTCTTCCGCAGAAAATCCTGCACAGAGATGTCCGAAGAACGGTGGGACAACGGAGGCTTTGATCCTCAAGAGACCAGGAATATCGAGATCGAGGATCCACCTAAGCGACATAGCATGCATAATGGGAGGTTTTCTAGTTTGTCCGAGACAGCCAGAGGACAGACGGGAATGGGCCAGTAGGAAGGAAGTGTGCAGGCATTGCTAACGTGCATGCATGAAAGACAGGGTGTGCCACACACCGCCACACCCCTCACTTAGGCATCAATTGGGCTGCTCCTTGAGCGTGGAGGCCGGCGTACACCTAGGGCCCACTGGATAGTGTACACAACTATTCAACTCAATCGACTGCTCTGTACTGTGCTATATACTGTATTCTGTGCTGTGCCAGCTTCGCCTGCTAAGTATAATTGCGCTCGTACGTGCGACCACCAGCGAGATCGCCTGTGGATCCCCGGCACGGACGAATTCCCATCAGCACCCACCGTACAGATCTTACGTCTGTCACCGCACCTGTTCAATTTCCTGACTCGAGTAACGCCTACGTTCTGGCTGTGGTTGCACGCAATGTCGGCCACTCATCATCCGGGCAGTAGTCCGCAGGAACACAACAGTAGTCCCTCGGTGGCGCCCGAAAGTCCCCAGACACAGGGCGAAAGTTCTCAGGCACCAGGTGATAGTCCTCAGGTACACCACGAACCGATCACGCAGTAGATGGAGGGGGAGGGCTAATATCGACGTGGATCTAGGCCGACGACTTTGAGGAGGACGATTCTGCATATGGCGACGATGGGTAATACTCCGGAATCGCTTCTGGAAAGCTCAGACCTGACGGAGCTGCAGCGAGAATTCGACGACGACGACGGTGGCCGCGACAATCCTCGAGTATCGCGAGTTGCATGGCCGCACATTCCAGAACTTCCCAACAACGGAGTACTGGTATGTTACCTCTGTATAGGCTCCAATTAGGCTCATCGCTGATGCTACGAAGGGGCCCGAATGATGACAAGCAAAATGAGCAGCTTGACATTGGGTAAAGAACGACGCGTCAGCATCTCTATCTAAGCACCATACTGACTGCTTGAAGTCATCACATGTTAACGTTGCTGCTCGACGGCAAGCTGTTCCTCGCACCGATATCTCTAAATCCTCAAAAAGTAATCGATGTCGGCACCGGTACCGGAATCTGGGCTATGTGAGACTCCCTTTGGTGTCCGCTTCTTTCCTTTGCTAGCTCCCCTGTGGCAACTATAAGCTAATTAGGTTTCTCCTAGCGACTTTGCTGATGCTCATCCTTCTGCCATGGTGATTGGTACAGACCTATCCCCCATTCAACCGTGCTTCGTGCCGCCGAACCTGAAATTCGAACTCGATGATGCTCAGCTCGATTGGACATACGAAGAGAACAGTTTCGATTTTGTACACATCCGCTGTCTCATGGGGAGTATTAATGATTGGGCCAAGCTATACTCCGACGTCTTCCGGTATATATTTCTCATACGTCCGTGTTCGTCGTTACGAGACAGCCAAATGAAGAGGTGTCCGGGCTGAGCTAATGTTTATTCTCCGAAGATGCACTAGACCAGGTGGCTACATCGAATCTCTTGAAATGGATATCCAATTCACCTCGGATGATGGCAGTGTGAAACCCGGCGATGTTATGTACGATTGGTCAACGCTCTTTATCAACGCGGGCGAAACAATGCAGCGCACCTTCAAGATTCCCAAAATGTCAAGGCGGCTTATTGAGGCGGCGGGCTTCGTCGATGTGGTAGAAACGAAGTACAAGGTTCCTGTGGGCGGATGGATGGAAGACAAAAAGTGGAAGGAAGTTGGGAGGTGGAATTTATTATACTTGAAAGAAGGGTTAGAGGGAATGGCATTGTTCATTCTAAAGAATATCCTGCGTGTGAGCTACGCCCTTCTCGTTCTTTCGCTTTCCCGCGTTTTCAGATAATTCCTCACGGCTTCCAAGAATGGCATGAACAGCAAGAAGGCATACTAATGGGTAACAGTGGGAGTACACCGAGGTTCAAGCACTTTTAGGCCGGATGCGATCGGCACTGAATAACAAGAAGAATCACGCGTATTACGAGATGTAAGTACGTTTCCTCTTCGGCCCATCACTCCCCTCTGACGCGTATCCTAACATGACTCTCCTATTCAGCCATGTAGTGTACGGGCGTAAGCCATAGTCAAGATGAATCGTTAGCATGGGAAGTAATTCCTCACGGGTTGGGATGTGGGACGACGATGGTTGAAGCAGTAACGCTTGGATCAGCCTGCTTTTTCGCGACCGCGAAGGGAGAGGTATTCGCCAAAGCCCCAAGAGGCTGGTAGGCAGGCCTTCTCGTCCGCGTAGTCTAGAGACGGATGTGAATTAAGATGAGTTGGGCAACTTTGGTTTAGACGTCTCGATTACGATATAAAAAGACAAAAAAACATACAACAGTGGGTATTCGCTGGTGGTCACCCACCCAACTACTAATCCACCGATCTCAAAGTTACACCTAGATAATAGTTAAATCAGTGCCATACAGCCTAGTGGGTGAGCGACGCCGCCCTCACAATTTTGATGCTTCCACGATCATCCGGTTATCCCCCTTAGTGTCGTGGTAGGACCACCTCGACTACAACATATAGGTCTCAACTTGCAACGCGTTGTACCGCGATATTAGATGGCCATAGGTGAGCAGGGTGAGAGGGTGAGCAGGGTGAGGAAGGGTGAGGAAGGGTGAGCAGGGTAAGCAGGGTGAGCAGGCGGTGGGTGAAAATAGTATAAAGAGCCTAGCTCCCACCACTTTCCCTAGTCTTCTATCTATAATCTCTATCTATCTTAACATTGGGCTATCTGCTACAATGGGACAGAAACTACTTACTCTAGAGGATCAACTTGCTCTAGCAAATCAGCAAGGCTACTCTACACAAACTTCACCTAATCGTTAGAATTGATTAAGCTAGAAAGAACTACCCTCTATTGCTAGCGCTACTAAAGATAGGCACGCAGATGTAGGTAAGATATAGCAAGAGTATGTATAGATTGTAATTTCACAAGCTATGCTTACTATAAAATAGGTTTCTTGCTATAAAGGGGCCACAAGTAGCTAAATTACAGCAATATGATGCAGTAACGTACATGTACACTAAATGATACACAACACTGAATAATACACGAAATTGCGCTAACACCATTTCTTAACCCTATACTCTATTTCTCCACAACCTAACATGCCCTAAAAGAATGATAAGAGCAACGTCTTGTTAGGCCTCCAAGCTATGCAACAAGACCCAACATTAAGTGCTTAGGTTGTAGCTAAGCTCTTTAATATAGATCACTAGAAGCTTAGTTGCCGCAAATATAGTATGTAATCACGACACGATATCTTAGCTAATTCTTTAAAGCTAGACAAATTAGAAGAAGGGACTATTGTTCAATACATTCTTAACCTAGATTCCTAAGGGTTTCCTCTGCAGCTGTCTAGTGTAGAAGATATAGCAAATCGACTCCTTGCTAAGCACAATACACAATGCGTTAGGACGTGTTAGGCTTTACGCTTTGTTGCTTGCTATCTAGAGCTAAAGACACGCCTTAATTGGAAATACAACTACTAAAGAGCTAAATGCGAAGACCTAAAAATTATTCATAGCTAGTATATGCTTGTGTAGAACACAATTGCAAAGTATAGTATTATAGAGGCTGACATCTACAACTTTAACAAGACTGGGTTTTTAATAGGCTAGATTTCGACTACAACAGTTATAACAAGCATAGAACGATGTAGAAAGGCTAAATTAGTATAGCTAGGAAACTAGGAATAGGCTACTATTATCTAAGGCGTTAACTTATAGGGCTAGGCAATCCTACTATTTATCATTCTTGTAGGCAAAAACCACATCTTGTTGTAGTACAAAAACAGCCTATTGCCTAAAGACTAGGCTATTTCTATTACTAAAAATAGCTAGACAACAAATAAGAGAGGCCTAGAATAGATTTAGCACTTTAACAAGCACACTAGGCTACAACGTATAAGTGGATATTGCCTCCTTATCCTTAACAGCTATAAGAGCCACCACTTAGTTGACTTTGAGCTTTTCTGCAAGGAGAACAACATTATTACACTCTACATGCCTCCTTACTTATCTTATATCCTCTAGCCACTTAATGTTGGATGTTTTAGTCTACTTAAAACAGCATATAGCAACTAAATCTACAAGTTAATAAAGGCACATAGAACACACATTAGCAAAGAGGACTTCCTTGCTACCTTCTATATAGCACACTAGGCTGCTATAACAGAGAAGAACATCTAGGGAGGTTTTTAAGGCACTAGGCTTGTTCTATTCAACTTAGAACATGTTATTTCTAAGCTTAATCTTAAGTTAAAGACCCTAACACCTCTAAACTCACAGCCTAGCATATTGCACTCCTAGGTTCCTAAGACACCTTATAACCCAACTAAGGCCTCTTTGTAGTCTACCTTTATTAAGAATCGGATCTCTACACATTAAAATAGTTTGCTAACCTTAATTTTCGAGGCTGTTAAGTAGATTACAAAGGGGGCATTAAAGGTTATGCATTAGTTAGCCCTATTAAAATCTAAGAACTAAATCCTTTAATAGGCAAACAATAAGCTTAGCAAACGTCAGAGAGCTAAGAAGACGTATTTAAGACAAGGGGGCTTGCTTTCTATATAAGTGTAACGCTGGGTCTTAAACTGATAAGACTCACGGAGGTTTCGTTGCGTAAGGT
>JPJV01001395.1:0-17420 GCA_000750745.1 Pseudogymnoascus sp. VKM F-4281 (FW-2241)
TGGTGTTTTCGTGGGCCACTCGCTTGTGTGGGCCACTCGTATGTGAAATACGTTATACTTTAGAATAATTAAGAACTGAAATGCTTTCGATATAAGTAGTATTATATATATATTTCATCTATTAAATTTTAGGAACACTAATAGAGCATTTAGGTAGTTTATATATGTTTTTATTTAAGAATATTCTGCTACTTTTCGGACTCTTAGTCACTTTACATATAATTTACTATGTAAAGGTACCAACAATTTTTGGTGGTCGCGAACGCATATCGCTTGCACCCACGATTAGGGTGTTACAGGCGTACAAACTTATAACAGTGCACTAATATAGTTTGTGACTCAAACAGTTAGTTTAACACGTGTCTATCAACGTCATACTGACCACATACGTCCTCGTAACACATACGCAGGTCATAAAGCTATATATATACCATGTTATATTCTATCAAATACTTATGTGACGTTGTTGATATATTAGTATGTTAATATGTTAAAGATATCATGATAAGTGCCTGCGCTGATAACAATGGAGAGAGACCAAAACGGAAATGGTGGGGTAAATCAGGAGACGAGGGTCGAATCCGGGTTAGCGTAGTTCTAATAAGGGAGAACGGCGCTAAGGTACGGGCTATATCACTAGCTTGTAAATAAGCTTCCCAAAGTGAGAATGAATGACTCTTTGGTACTCGAAACTCATGATGCTCTTCGGTCTTCTCATATGTTCAATGGAGGCTATTCATGGCTCCATGTCTGAGTAATACCACTCGTACGATTTGACAACTAAATAGGGTGTTACACGTAATCACCTCGATATTCCCCCCATTTGTTGCATTCTTCCCTCCTTTCCCTCCCTTTCCCCCTCCCTTCCCACTTCCTTTCACCGTACACGGCCACATCACCAACCGGCGTGGCAGCGGTAGTTGTATCAAACAATCCCATTGACAACGCACCTGTCACACTTTCGAAGTTCTTATATGAATGAACGTCATATAGCTTCTGTTCTTCCTGTCTTTAAAATCCATATCCACCTGTAGAAGCTAGCGCAACGAACACCTAACAAAATGCATCTCGTCGCAGTTTTGATTGTGGCTATTGCCGTAGTTGCCCTTCCTCGCAACGGCTATCGCTCCAAGTCCGACCAGGCCATAGAATCAAACCCAAATAGGGAATATAACAATACAGGTGGAATCCAGGAGCACTACTGCGGAGCGCATAACAGCACCAAGTTTCAGAAAACAGACACCCTATATCTCCCTCATACAGATACCAATATCCACAAACGGGAAATGGGTCCTACAACGTCGATAATTCCTAGACAAAAGGTCGGGTCTGTTCCATACGCAGGGAGTGGAGAGATCCGTCACTGTACCGAAATGGGCGTTTTCGCTTTAACCTTTGATGATGGTCCATCTGCGTACACTGATGACTTGCTGGATCTCTTAGACCAGTATGGCGCCAAGGCAACATTCTTCATCAGTAAGGAACATGTTCTCTACCGTAGTAGCTATGCCATACTGACTCCTCATAGCTGGCAACAACAATGGCGTGCATGAGATCGACGACTGTTCCACCGGTTATCCAGCTATTATCAGGGTATGCCCAGCGTTGATTAAAGAAACATATAACTCATGCTGACTTACTCGCAGAGAATGTACGCCTCAGGACATCAAATTGCCAGTCACACCTGGGGTCATCCTGACCTCAGCGGGGTGGATGGAGAAGAGTTCGACAGACAAATGTACCGGAATGAGATGGCAATCCGGAATATCCTTGGCATCATCCCAACCTACATGAGACCACCATACATTTCCTGTGACTATACCTGCGCTCAGAAGCTTGATGATATGGGCTACCACAACATCTATTTCGACGTCGACACCGTTGACTATTGGAACAATGACGCCGAGTTGATCCACAACGCGATGGATAATGTGGATGCCGCCATTGCCGCCAGTGGCGGGGACCCGAGTCAAAGCAGCTTCCTCATCCTCCAGCATGATCTCCATTACCATTCAGTATACTCTCTCACCGAGTACATTCTCAGGAGAATGGCCGAAGCTGGATATGGTACCTCGGTGACTGTTGGGACCTGCCTCGGTGACCCTTCTCAAAACTGGTATCATGACGCCCAACCGGCCACCGTGGAATGTTAGGCACCATCGACAATAATAGGGCCTATTTTTTTATGGAATGTTAGCACATATCCAACTTGCTGATAACCTGCGCCGTAATACAGGGCGGCGATTGGGTATGTATATGTCGCATACTGAGACGACTATTTGGACTGGAGATTGTTTTTTATTCTTTTGGAATTTAACGTTGAATATTAGATGTCCCAATGGCATCCATCTGCCATTAGTGGCGATGACAGGTAAATCAAACCAGTTTTGCAACTAATGCAGCTTCCTTTGAAAGGAATTATTGAGATGTAGACGGTCGCATGTAGTTGTAATTTGGATTAAAAAAGGCCTCAATTAGAATTGAAAAATTGAGTGTCCTATGAAGTCTTTTCCGTGCAAAACAATACCGTCTCTGTGATCGGCCTTGTAATGTTTTTGTGCTAAAGAAGTCAGCAAGTTCACAATTATTATTTGGCAGTAACGATGCGATGCGATGACGGGCAGTCCAGCCAGAAATGTGGATCGCGAGGCTACCAATCAGGTACAGTTGCTCTGGCGACTTCCCCTCCCGCAAAAGTAAACACTGTGAGCAACGCCGAGATATAACGAAAACGACATAGCTACAAAACTCGGATTACAATCTACACTATCTCACTATAGCTTACTCCTAAGAGGGTATCTGTCGTCTGTTACGCCCAAGCTCGACCTCCGCGAATGAGCCCTTTACGAAAGGCATAACCAAGCAACCACCGAATCTAATCAGCCAAGCCATACGTGGGGAAGGAAGTTCGACACCGAGGCAGAGAAAGGCCGGATTGAATACAGCTAGGAAACAGGCGGAATATTGGGCAGTTTATAAGAACGGGGTCCCTTGCAGGAGCCGATCAGCCATGGCGTACACAGAGCAGCATAAGTGGATCAATGTGCAACAGAAGACATTCACGAAATGGTTCGTTAACACGACCCCTGGCTGGAGGTTATGCGCAGTGAGCGTTTTCTGGTATGTATGGTTAGCTAACAGGTACCTCATACAGGCTGAACGCCAAGATATCAGCTAGGGAGGTTGAAGTCAAAGACTTGGTGAAAGACCTCAGCGACGGTGTAAGCTGCGAACTGCCAATAATCAACTACAGTGTGCTAAGACCTTCCATAGGTTATACTCATCCACCTTCTCGAATGCCTCTCCAGCGAGTCCTTGGGCCGGTATGCGGCGAAACCGAAGCTACGAGTGCAACGGTTCGAAAATGCCAACCTCTCTCTCGACTTCATAAAATCGAAAGGGATCCAGATGACTAACATAGGCGCCGAAGATGTGGTTGATGGAAACCGGAAGATTATACTGGGGCTTATATGGACTCTTATCTTACGGTTCACAATATCCGATATCAATCAGGAGGGTATGACTGCGAAGGAAGGCTTGCTACTCTGGTGCCAAAGGAAAACGGCCTGTTACGATGAAGTGGAAGTCAGGGACTTCAGTGGAAGCTGGAACGATGGGCTGGCATTCTGTGCGTTACTGGATATCCATCGCCCAGACCTGATCGACTACGATGCACTGGACAAGAAAGACCATCGCGGAAATATGCAACTAGCTTTTGATATCGCGAGCAAAGAGATCGGTATACCAGATCTCCTCGACGTGGAGGACGTCTGCGATGTCGCTAAACCGGATGAGAGATCTTTGATGACTTACATTGCGTACTGGTTCCATGCCTTCTCGCAAATGGAGAAGGTTGAAAATGCAGGTCGGCGAGTTGAGAAATTTGTCAGCAGCATGCAGGGCGCCTGGGAAATGCAGAGCGCATTTGAGCGGAGAATGCGGGCCCTCTTGAAAGCCATCAAAGAGCAAGGTCAGAGATGGCAGGATGCCGACTTTGAAGGCACATATGTTGACGCTAAGATGCAATCGTCTGACTTTGGTGTGTATAAGAGAGGGCAGAAAAGGGAATGGGTAGCCGAGAAGAGCGAACTGGCAGCACTGTTGGGGAATATCAAGACAAAGATGAGCACGTACCGCCTTCGACCCTACGACCCACCGCAAGAACTCCGGCTGGATACGCTGGAGAAAGAGTGGGCAGTGTTGATGAGGGCCGAGATGGCAAGAGGACAGCTCATCAATGAAACAATAAGAGAGTAAGATTAAACTTTCCTATCTTCTCTTCAAGATTCTTCGGGACTGACGTTCCTTCTAGCATCAAAAATTCATTGAGGAGAACTTTTGCAGACAAAGCTAACGACTTTGCACTTGCTTTGAACGCTATGCAGCTCGCAGTTTCGGGGCTGGAAGGCGACGTTGAAGATCAATTAAGGCATGTCAAACGTCTAAATGAAAGCGTGGCACCTCTCGACTCGTATCTCGAGACGATCGCCGAGCTCGACCAGAAATGCGAAGAAGCAAACATCGAAGAGAACGACTTCACAACGTACACATATGATGAGCTTTCCTACGAGCTTGGCCTCGTAAAAGGCTCGGTGTCTAAGAAGCTGGCCTTCTTAGACAACCAAGTGGTGGCACGGAATATGACAAACCTCACACCTATACAGCTGGAAGAATTCGAGAGCGTCTTCCGCCATTTCGATCGTGATGCTTCCAATAGTCTCCAGGAGCTGGAATTTAGCGCCGCGCTGGCCTCTCTTGGGCTGGTCTTTAGCGAGGATGAGATGCACGACTACTTCCTGGAGACATCTCATGGGCGCGACCACGTGACTTTTGAACAATTCATTAACTTCATGGTGGATGTCACCGAGGATCAAAACACTGCCGAGCAAGTCTTCCAGAGTTTCCGAGAGGTTGCTGATGGAAAGCCTTATGTGACAGAGATGGATCTCCGACATAGTCTCGTGCCTGACGACGTCATTGAGAAGCTGACCAAGATAATCCCAGCACATAAGGGGCCAGACTTGCAAGAAGATCGAGGCATGCCACAGTACGATTATGTCAGCTTTATGGATCATCTCATTGACGATCAAGAGGAAGACCTGCGAGCAGATGCTGGGAAAGGAACCAAAGTTCTCGGTGAGATTCAAAACACACCGGGTGTCAAAGCTCATGCGTCGCCTACGAAGAGCAACGGGAATTATTAACCGCCCCACTCTGTATAGAAGTGTCAGTAAAGAATTGTGCATAGCTGGGAGTTGGAAGGAGCTTTTGTTGATTTGGTGTTTTTTGGTAGAGGTGAATCGGACGTGCCTAAAGGGGGCATTAGCAAGTAGGTGAGGAGGCGTGGCACGGAGAGAAGACCAGCGACGTCGGTTATAACTCGCGTTAATTGTAGAAAGGGACAGTGGTGGCAGAGAACCCCACCGGTGTGGAGCTTCTCACAAGGACCTGATATTCAGGGCGATGTTATGAAAGGGAGCTAGGGCAACTACAGACGCGCATGATTATAGTAGTTGAGTGTGCATCACTTCTGCCAAATGATAGCATATTGAGTCAATGTAGTTCTTCTATTGCCTCTGTTACTTTCATACTCGTTACATTTATGATTGTGACTGCTTGCCTTTTTCATGAATGTCATTATTGATTGTCGGTTAGTCATGCCCCATATAGATATAATATCCACGACAGCAGTTTCACAAACTCATTTTGCCCATACAGTGCCAAGCACTATGGCACCCAGTATTACAATAAACCTACCGGTAAAGTTCACCTGTAGCATGTATCTGATTTTAGCCTACTATTTACGGTCACAAAGCGGGCTCACGTCATTAATATCTCAATATGAGCGGTTAAGTAATTGTATTTTATGCTCTAACCCCTGTTGCATTTCATGCCCCAGGTCATCGCAGAGACTCCCGCATAGTATAAGCCCCCAACAACACCCAACAATAGCATTTTATGCTTTCGCTCCCTTTGTATTTTATGCTCAGGGACGCAGGTTGTGCAGCAGAGTCTGTTGAGTTACGTGCAACGGCGTCCCGTTTCACGTGATATCTTCATAGACTCCTGCGGCCAGTAGAAGGGCATGCCAAAAACAAGACAAAAAAACTTCCAAAACTTCCAAAAAGCCCAAAAACTCCGCTTGCTTCAAAACATACAGATATTTATATTTGCCATTCACTTTGCTCGAGGCTACTTGGTGTATGTGATATGGACGCTGAGGTCGAGGTATGCCGCTGTTGGTTTCGCTGTCGATTTTGCTTTCGTAATTCGTTAGGTGGGTATATTCAATTCCTTTGCATCTTTGATACGCTTCCGATAAACTCCGATAAACTCCGTTGCCGTTTCTTCTCGTGGGTATATGCGACTTTCCTCTCGGCCCATTTTTGAACTCCCGCAAATGCAAACTTCCCTCCTTCATTTCAAACACGCTCGCTCTTCAACATGATTCATAAAACAAGTCGTCCTTCTGTGCCGACGAGACACAATTCTCGCCAATGTTGATTCACTTGTGCCCGCGAGGCATCAGAACTTGGCGGGGTTTTTTATCAATCTCATTCCAGCATTCAAACAACAAATGGCTCAATTCCTCATCTGAGATATTGCCGCCGTATATATCAACAGAAGGGTCAACCTAAAAATGCCGTTAGTAATGATATTTTGAAATTAACATGTTCTAACTCACAAGGTCCATCGATAGCCCAGGGTCATCGGCGGTTTTTGACTGCGGGTGACTGGTATTGTCCCATTGCACTAGCCAATCGCCGTCATCGCCTTGCCAGTCTTCGGCACCCAATCCGAAGAACTCCTCAGGCCGAAGCAATGAGTCTTCTGTGGTCGATGCTAATCCGGGAGCAGTAGGAGCCGCTGCTTCGATACCCGCAACGTCGAAGGTTGAGCCCTCCGGAATCTGTGGAGCGGCTTGGTGCGCAATCACCTCCCTATAGTTCTCAACCGGGCCAGCGACACCCTGGGATGGGTCTGCCATGGCAATTGGAAACTGTGTTACAGTAAGTCGGTGCCTTTAGTACGGCTGCTGGCGGAAGGATACTCACTCCAACACCCATTTGGGCGGGACTAGAATCATTTCGCAGGGACGGACCTTGCTCATTACCGGCGTCCGCCATGACTGGCTCTGTGGAATCCACTCTCGGCCTCTTGGCCGCTGGAGACTGAGAATCGGGGTCAGCCGCCTCGGTCGCCCTCTTCTTACCCTTTGAGGGCTTGCCGGTCTTTGCAAGCTCCTCTCCGGCAAAGGTTTCGCGTACATTCTTTACCTTACGAGGGGGTGACTTCCTCTGTAGGCAGCAGCATGAGACGTACGCGGCCACGAAGCCTTTGGAAATACTCGGGGTGATCGATTTGTCATTTCTGAAGACTTCATCACGACCGTGGTGCCCGTGATCATGGTGGATCTTGGCGAGGATGGCATACCAAACTTCTGTTGGCATTTCTGGACGGTCTTCAATGATGACTTTGCCGTCTTTGCCTTTCATAAGTCTGTGGACTTCTCCATAGCGGGTGACCCATTTTGCGGCCTCTTTCTGCCCACTACTACCCTCAGAGGGGTAGCCGATTTCATGTCTGCAACTTATTAGTCTATGTTCTCTGTCCAGTCATTCATACGCTTGTATGAGGGACAAAAAGATATTCGGCAACTCAACTAACGTTACAAGAACACTGCATTTCTACAAGGGGTAACGAAGGAGGGTCACCCACCTCCAGCTTGCGCAAACCTGAGGATTATTTCGTGGGTAGTGTGCCGGAGGGATTGGGTTCTTCTCCGAGATGCGGCGGAGAGTGTCAACAGGTCTGTGAGAAGAACGCTGCTTTTCTGGCGACTCTCTGGCAACGTATAATTCCAAGCAATTTTGGAAACTACGCACTCCCATAAAATCTGCGCCCATCGCGAGGCCGTGCTCTTGGAACTGCACTGAGAATGTGTGTGGATGTGATTCTGCGGTCACCAAGCCGTTGGTGCCGTATATTTCATCAGCCGTTCTCATGTCCTGCTTAAGGCGGGCGGCACTTTCTGCAGCAATGGCGCGAGCCCGGCTACCTTCGATCATGGCTGGTGTCGGGTTTTTCGCGGGTTTCCGAGCCTTGTAGGGCCGCTCAGCCATGACTGAGGCCGTTTCCGGCTCAATGGGTTGTCTCTCTTCTCCGCCGGAACTTCCTTCTCCGAACTCTACCTGCTCGAGTCCTGGAGCTACAGTTTTCTCAGCAGAGTGTTGCTTATTGTAAGTCCCGATGGGCCAGAGCTCATATGCTAGCTCGGTGGGCTCAGCCACGGCAGCTTGGAGACTGAGTCCCACCGTCTGTGCTAGAGCGACTGTGTTTGACTTGGAAGACATTGCTAGAGAAATTAGCTTTGGAGCCCGAGTTATCAGATACGGAGGAAACGTACTGTTAAAGTCGGAGGTCCGTACGGGTAATTAAAAGAGAGACTAGACTATCAGCTCCATGTTAAAATCTAGAATAAAAAAATACTAACCGACAAGCACTCGGGAGAGTGTTGAGGACTTCTGGTATCCTAGGATGGATACCCGATATCGAATATATCGACGACAGTGCACACGCAGCTCTAATATTGAGTCAGAATCTATGCTCCTACATACTGCGATAGGAGTACTCACGCCTGTCAAGGGTCGTCTAGTGTTATTCGCAACTCTCTGTGTGTCAGACTCTGTGTGTCAGACACAAGCTCAAGACTTAAAAATTCAATATCTCTCGTGGAGTGAGGTTGCGGGAGTGCTGATCTATTCTTGGATATCTCCAGAAGGTGAGTTTCTTGTACTTTAGTAAGATTGGTGTTCAACTGAGTCTTTTGAACAAACGTAGGTTGGCTGTGAACGAACGTTGTGCTTAGTATGTGCAAAGATAGCCCCGGAAGCTGTGTGTGACTGATGATGTAGGAGGAAAGAGAAAATCCGATGGAAGGGGAAAAGGGCGGTATTATTATAGGTATTTGGGAGGCAGACTAAACCTTACTACGAGGAACAGGTGATACTGCGTGGAGGCATTTGACGGCAATAAAGCGCCATTATCTTAACTGCTAGCAAAGTAGTCAGAGATCTAGCGTCGTCTTGATGAGAGTGGTGTTATTTCAGAAATTTCTTGAACAATATTTTCGGCAGTTGACCTCCAATTGGCACCATCCACGAAGCTTCTAGAGATTTGACACTGTGGATCATGGTTTTAGCGTTTATAGCATGGATATCACGTTACTGTTGGAAGATGTTTGACTACATTCCCGAATGCCCGCTTATAATCGACGGTAGCTTGCCTCAAGCAGAAGCCTAGAGGGTCAACAATTACGAATAATAGGAAGCATCTGGAGATTTGGACGGTGCTAGGTTTGGGTCTAGTGCTAGGAAGAGTGTTAGTTGCATCTTTGTCGAAGCTTGTTAAACACTATAATAGCGATGACGGAATGCAATGGCTCAAAGGCAAAATATCAACGGCCGAGGTAGAAGTGTCAAGTTTACGTGAGAATGTTAGGCAAGTGCCACGGAGCGAGTATAGTTTGGCTCTAACAGATACTACTAAGGGAAGGCACGTACGTACAATGGTTTAGAAAAACTAGTCGATTATTTCACTCTAAGTCACAGGCAAGGAAGGAGCGTTCTAGTAATTATGTCAAAAGTATAATATTGTATCTCAAGCGAGACCTAACAAGCTATACACCATTATCAAACGTTACGACGCCCATGTTTTACTCCTCCTCCTCCCCAGAATCAGACAGACCGGCTTCTAAATGTACAGACTCATCATCAGAGTCCTCTTCTTCGACAACATCCACTGTTGTAGTCGTCGACTGTAGTGTTGTACGTGTCGTTGTTTCAATCCTTGGCACATCCTCGCTAATGCTAGCGGCAGGGACTGTCGCACCCTTATTTTGCGGGTCCTTCCTAGTGTGATAAACCTTATTTCGGGGTGCGCTAGTCTCCCAATGGTTAGGCTCTGGTTCCTTCGCCTTGTTTGACGTGATCGCAGCATCTGTCGAACTGGCCTCGTCGATTGTTGTTGTTGTCACAATAGCATTGTTGATGTTTTCGGAGACTTCTCCTTGTTCGTCCACAGGCTGCAGATCATCCATCGCTACATCGTCGTGCTCGTCAAGCTCCTCCTCAATAGGAGCACCCATTATGGGCCCGGATTGGCGGATGACGGGAAGTCGCGGCCTCAGTAGCGCCTCGACACCGGGATCTCGCGGATACGCACGGCAAAGGTGTGGAAGAATGCTAGGCAGACTCTTTCCATTTCGCCCTAAGAATGGGCTAAGGACGCTGGCCAGCATGGCTTCTTTGTGGTGTGATAAAACAGCTGTCCTGTCTAACTCGGCTCTAGTGTATGCTTCAAGATGTTGCTGAGGAATAAGCGTAAAGAACAATGGCAGGAGTGCTTTAGCGCTTTTGACAACTGCCGTATCGTACACGTCAGCAGATGACAGAATTGACTTGTTTTTGAGGAAACTGTCGGCATTGGCGACGCCATTGGGATTGGCCTTTCCGCTACTATCCTTCAGTGCCATAGCGGGAACCACTTCTTCAACTGTACGTAACTCTTTGCAGCAGGAAACTACAACCGATGTCATTCTGTCAATGGAAGGTTTTGGAAGGCCCGGTGCACAGAATGGTAAAATTGTGGCAACGACGTCGTAGGCTTTTGAACGGTATTTCTCGTCATGCTTCCCCATTCGGAAGGTCCACGTAATTTGCTCAAGACAACCTTGCGCTAGAGACGTGAAATTGTGTTGCAGGCGCTCAATGAGGATTCCATATACTTCCATGACGCCTATGTAGGTTTGAGGTAGACCGGACCATAAACCTTCCCGCTCTTCACGCGAGATTGCTGGGTGAAGTCGCATGCCACCGTGGCCTGATCCAGTTCTCGATGGCTGGGGAGCGGCAATGGACATGAGCCTGGTGAGGAGGTCGTCGATAATTCCGAGAGGCACTGTAACAGCGGTCGCCGTATGGTGTTTAAAGTGCTCTTCCAGATAATAAAGTAGGCCCTGAAGCCTTTCCAACCCAGCGTCAATCCCAGTCCAGGCTGGATAGTCATCCTTTGATTTCCCGCCGCCATGAAGCTCCTCGTTGACGTTAATCGGCTGGGGAGCGTACCCCACAGAAGATTCCCAGTCCTCTACTACAGCACGATAAACTTGATCTGTCGTGCTATGAATTTCCTTGACGAGCTCTCTGACGTTTTTGCCCCATTCTTCTCCGCTGGTGTTTTTTGGCGCTGTTTGGTGCAATAACACTGCGAGAGAGCGGGCGGATTCCTTGAGGGACTCGGGCGCAAAGAACCCATCACAGAACGTAGGTGCCACGTACACTCTTGTCACCTGCCTGATCTGGCCGGCGGCAGGTCGAAAGATTGCAGGATGCCTGGGCATCAACGAAGAGAATGCGTCGAATATGGATTCTGTCAGAGATGCGGGAACTTCCAATATCTTGCCAGTGGACTTTGAGGAAATGAGGGCAAGGCAAGACGAGATGAAGGTTGGGAGGGTCGGCGTGGTGATCTCTCTGACAATACTCTGATACTGGTGCGTCATAGCGTAGATACTTGACAGTGCAATGATGCATAATCTCTTTGACGCGGCGGGATCTGGTTTCTGCAGAAAATGTTAGACCGCATCAAAAAAGGCGTAAATTTGCTTACTGTCAATATCGCCAACAGCCCTCGCACCCAAGGCAGAGCCTCCCGCAGAACTTCCCATCCGCCAACGTCAATAATACCTTTCACCAGTATTACCGCTGCGAATCTTCCTTCTGCACTCTTGCCGTTTAATAATCTTGACACGTGATTCTTGAGCTTATGGACAGCAGAGGCCTCAGATGCATCATCCTTGGCCGCATTGGTAGACGGCGACGATAACGGCCCTTGACACCTCAGGATATTCCGCAGGAGAAGAGGTGTTATCTGAGGCAACTGGGCGGCCGGAACGGTGGAGAGCTGGTGGTTTAGCACCCGTAACTCAGGCGGGATAGACATCATATGCTTCTTTCCTTGTCGGAGTTGGCAGCTCGTGCGTGGTGTAGAATCAAGTACAGCTCAGCCTGTTCTTTATTCGTAACAAATCCCCTCGATTTCCAAAAAAAAGGCCTAGATTCCTAGTTTTCGTTTTCGCTGCAGCTTTACTTGCATGGAATCCCAGCCTCGCTACATAATTCAGAATAAATTTCTCGGCCGGGATCCCATATTTAGCGCAAGGCTGCGGTCCACCCTGATTGGCCGTATACTTACCCCAGCTTGAATTCAGATCGTCGCGAAACAGGTCCGAGATGGACCAGACGTTAACTTGGCCACAGTGGATTCCATTGGGTGCTGCCGACCAGAATGTTTAACTGTTGTCATGTGTTGATGTTTCTAGCCTAAGATCTGTCCGAAACTCCATTGCTTCAATAATCCGTCCAATATGGGGGTAAGATTCAATTCCCAAGGTCAATCTCGAGGGACCCAGCAAACGACGAGCATACTGATTGAAACCCCAGGGCCCAGATCGGTCGAAGGCTGCAAAGTATATCCAGCAGCTCGACCAGGCACAGTGTGGTGGTGATTGGGAAGCTGTTCCGAATTTAGTTCGCAAGATCAGGAAGCACGCCCCTGCCCGAGCATGTACGTGTGAAGGGCCCAAGTCGCCCTCAGTGCGCCCGTTCATTTTGACGTCTACGATGTGAACTTGTGTGCTGATTGCTCTACATAGGTCTTACGCTCGCTGCGAATGCGACTCATGCCGTTCAACAAGCCATAAAGCACCGACCTTCCACAGGCACGAACCCAGAGATCACTAGTCTCGTCCAATATGTACCTCCCCTTATCGGAGCCATCGACGAAGAGCACAACCACCCCGAAGATGTCTTCCAGGCTCAGGTCGCTCTTGGATGGGTGCATTGGGCGCTCGGCGAACCAGAACTGGCCGCCTTGCGACTGCCGAAAGACATCGAGGGGGATTTCTCGTTACTAGACGGCACTTCAAAACAATCGACGGGATGGACGCGCACCTGCGCTTTGAAGGCAATATACATAAAAGGCGTGGCATTAGAGAAGTCGAGATCTCCTGGTGATGCGATTGAGGTATTCGGATCGGGGATGCCCATCGTCTCCGCGACGGCGTCGGAATTGAAAAAGGCCTCGGAGCTGCGCAAGTGGACGGAGCTGTTGTTGACAAAGTTCTGTTTGATCACGAGCCAATCGATTAAGAGCAACGCTTCACCGACGATGGAGGCAGAGACCTTGGTGGCATTCCGAGCATGGGCTGACTTCTGGGAACGACTAGCAAGCTCTTCGACAGCCGCCGTTGGGGGTTATGCAACGGAAGCGGATGTGCCGAGACGGCAGATTTGGAAAGAATATTATGCTACGCTTTCTTTTATTGTTCAGAAGGACCTGCCGTACCCAACTACCGCTTTGGGGGCTACTAGTAACAACCATGGGTTGAGAATCATACAGCGAGGTGAACTGGCGCGAGTGGAAGCACGATACGAATCCCTACTTCTCAAAGAAGCGCATTTCCCAAAGGCGGAACAAAGCAGCGAAGAGATTGAAGAATTGGTTGGGCTCGTATTGGGCAACTGGGCGGTTCTATGTGGCAACTGTTGGGATGAGCACGATCTTGGATCTGGTGGGAGAGATGGCATCAGTCATTCTGTGCTCGAAATCCTTTACAGGGCCTCTACAAAAACGTTCCATTCAACCCAGATTCTACGAGGTCTCTTCACAGTCCATCTAGCTCTCGCCAACTTTGAACTAGCATTCAAGGCCTTTGACACTTACTTTGAGATTGTCAATAAAGGGAAACAACGGGTGCAGAAGACGGGAGAACCAGAACACGCACTGGACAGCAACGAGGATGTATTAATCACGGCATCCAAGTGTATAAGGGCTCTTTGCCAGTTTGGCGGGTTTGCAGGGGCTGAGAAGGCAAAGAAACTTGCTCATTTTTTCGAAGCATGGCTAGAACAGCACGATCCGTCTCATACACAGGAGGAGCTAGCCAATGGCAACAGTAACAGGGTTACAATTGCTAACCAGAAGCTGCTCGAGAATGGTACTACTACGGAGACATCCACGGTCTCACCGCATGTATATGCGCAAGCTTGGCGCGCAATTGGCACAAGTAATGCTCAGTGGGCACGATTAACTCCAGATGCGAAATCACGACCTGAATACCAAACGAAAGCTATCACGAATCTACGAACAGCATTGAAATCAGAGTACGGATGTACTGATGACGTTGATACCCTATTTGCACTTGCTTTGGTCCTTTCGGAGAGAAGTCAGCTTGGAGAGGCCATCCAGGTTGTTGGAGCTGCACTGGCATCACAACGAAATAACGACAAGCCCCTACACCCTGCTAAATTTTCCCGTGAGAGGTCTCTAATACGGTTGTGGCATTTACTAGCACTGTTGCTTAGCGCGAAAGAGCAATTTATGGAGGCATCCCATGCTTGCGAGGGTGCATTTAAGCAGTTTGGGGATATTAAAGTCCTTTTCGGCGAGAGGGAAGGAGATGGCAACTATCAGAGCGAACATCTGAATGGTATGCAAGAAAATCACAGTGCACCCATCGACAATATGGACGACTATGAGAAGGAGGCATTATTAGAAGTCAAAATGACACAGTTGCTTCTCATCGAGGTCCAAGATGGGCCGGATGTTGCCGTCAACGGAACTGAAGAGCTTTTGAGTCTCTATTCGAGGCTTTTCGGCCAAACACAACTCGTTCCAAGGAAGTCTCAGCAAATCCCTCCGGCTACGGGGACCGGTACTCTTCGAAGCGTTAAGGGTAGCATATTTGGACGATCAAAGCGCTCCAACCGCGATGCATCTGCTGCCACGACCTTTGCCTCGTCTATGGCCGAAAATACCAGCACTGCTTCCCGGCCACCGACCTCCCAAACTACAGCAAGCGCAGCGCCAAAGATCCAGGTGACAGGAGAACCCGGCACGTCAGCAAAACTCACTCGGCGAAGCCAGCACCCCTCAACGAGGTCTACCAAGGGGGGGGATTTGGCCCATAAGTTGAGCCACGCTAGCATCCGGAACCGGAGTATAGCTACGTCAAAAGTGGCGTCGAACCCAGCGAGTGACGGGGAGATATCACCTACGAGAGTAGTTGATAGTGCATCTCATCAGGCACAGGGAGCGCTGCCGAGAACCGCCGCACGGGATACGAACCCATCGACCTCCTATTCATTATTACCTTTCAGCAGCCCCTTAACGCGCCTACCGCCGTGTGAATCGCAACGCCATCGCATTGGGATGCTAGTGCGTGTCTGGCTCCTGATAGCCGGCTTCTATCGGCGCGCAGAGCAGTATGAGGACGCCAAGGTCTCTATCGAAGCCGCCAGCGAACTCGTTGAAGGGTTGGAGACGGACATTCTACGCGATGACAGCGGGCAACTCCTCGTCGATACGCGCGAATGGGGAGTAGGGAAGAGCGTCGAGGAGCTCTGGGCGGACGTGTTGGCCGAAGTAAGTTATTTACTTCACGCAAACAGGACCACATTCTAACACAGCACAGCGCGGACAAGTCTCCCTCGCAGAATCATGGCCATTCGTAGCGCTATCGCACTTCGAAGACGCACTGACCCACTTCCCCGATCACCCCGCCGCCATTGTTGGGCTCTCCAACATTCTCCTTGACATCTCATCCGAGACGCTCGTCTACCCACCCTCCATTCCAACCATCGCTATACCGCCTTCTTCTTCCTCTTCGGCTTCTCCCACCCCACACAAACCCTCAACCCACACTTCCACTACTTCGACGCCGCTCGGGCTACCTCCACCGCCCTCGCCGGGCCCGGTACCGGCCACGACGAAACTCGCACTCTTTGACAGGCTGTCGGCGCGAGACCGCGCACACGGCTTATTGGATCGTTTGACGAAGCTTGGAGGGGGATGGAATGATAGTGAGGCGTGGTTTGGGCTCGCGAGGGCATATGAGGATGTCGGAATGGAGGGAAAGGCGAAGGAGGCGCTGTGGTGGTGTGTGCAACTTGAGGAGGCGAGGTTGGGTATTGGGTATTGGGGGTGTGAGTGTGTGTGTGGGAGGGGAGGGAATGGAGGGAATGGGAGAGAGGGGAGGGGGGAGAAAGTAGAGTAATACCATACATTAGTGGATGGGAGGGATGATGAAGTGACTTGTTGATTGTAGTAAGTTGCAGTAGTAACACCAAGTACCACGTACATAATAAGCAAAAGTGGCACAAATAACACCTAACGAGTAACACCAACGAAGAAGTTACTATGTACGAGTTACGAAGTACATTACAATTGCATAAGTAAGGCGTGGCAAGCCAGGTATTTCTAAAGATACATACATCGAATGGGGCGGGGGAGGGCATATGAGGATGTCGGAATGGAGGGAAAGGCGAAGGAGGCGCTGTGGTGGTGTGTGCAACTTGAGGAGGCGAGGGGGGTGAGAGGATGGGAAGCGGTTGGGGGTGGGGGCGTTTGAAATGAGTGTTAATGGTGTAGGCTGCCGGTGTGTCCATGGGGTGATGGATTAGACGATGGATTACATGATGTATTCACCCACATAATTTTGGTTTTTGGTTCTGAGAGCTGTATTAGAAGCACGCTTACAGAGATAGAATTTCGAGCGACAGAGCGAGCAATATACAGTATACCCTCCTCAGTCTTCAATAAATCGCCAAGCGCCTCGAGTTATTGCGAGACCTAGTCTATATCCCTTATGAACAAATAAATCCCCCTCTTCTAGTTTCCCATTCCCACCTCTACCCAAACGCCATTCCAAACCCTTCCTCCGCACACCCATCACCTGTTCTCCTCCGCCTCCTGCTTTCGGTTCCACGCCACGCACTCCTCAAACGCCAACCCCCCGCCAAAGCAATCCAGCGCGCTACCAATCGTGAGATCAACTTTCCCGCCACTTAAGCTCTTGACGAGCTCAAGATCGGCGATACTACGCCCACCGCCGGCGTAGGTGACGGGAATAGAGCACCATTGGCCAAGAGCACGGACGAGGTCAGTGTCGATGCCGCGTTGGAGGCCTTCGTTGTCGGCGGCATGGATGAGGAATTCGGAGGTGTATGGTTCGAGGGATTTGATTGATTCTAGGGAGGTTAGCTTGGTCGTCTTGGGTTTTGGATGCGTAGGCATTCTGGGGTGCGGGGGGAATACCTTCGGTGATCTCCATATCTGTTAAATCCTGCCACTTATTCATAGCCACAAACCACGTCCCATCCTTACGGCGACAACTCAAGTCGATAACGAGCTTCTCCTTATCCCCGCCCAGCGCAGAAAGGACCTCGTCGAGGCGCTCTTGGGAGAAGGCGCCCGAGGGGAAGAGGTACGATGTTACTATCACCTACGCCCATTAGTCGCTCGTCCCCTCACAAACTGCTCATACCAGGACCCGCGGTCCTAAGGCAAACATACCTTCC
>JPJV01001396.1:0-26527 GCA_000750745.1 Pseudogymnoascus sp. VKM F-4281 (FW-2241)
GACGCGGTTGTCAGGTTGGAGGTGAGAGAGGATGCTGTGGCCTCGTGGCCGGTGGTAGAGCTTGGGGTTGTCGCATGCAATGCTAATCAGTTGACGATAGTAGCATGAATCCGAGGTAGAGGTAGAGATTGAAGCAGTCCAATCACGGTGAGTTGGAGGTATGCGTGTAGAAAAGACGTGGACGCAATGATGAAGTTGAAGCAACAATTCACAGTAGATCGTTGGTCCCCAACTTGGAGGTAGCAACGCAAGGCTGAAAGTTCAAGGGTGTTCGGATGTACCTTGGGTGGTTCTGGGCAACATAGTTCCGCCGATTCCGGCCCCCATTTAGTGGGACCTCAGGACATAATACCCCGCCATGTTACCCCAAACTCGATTGCGCAAGAGCTGCCCCGGTCCAATTGCATCGTTGGTAGATGAGTACAGAGCCAGAATTCTAAAGCCGTAAGTTACCGGCGTGTACGACCGACCCCTCATACAATAAGTTACTCACACCTCATTCTTGACAGACAGTCGAGTAACCCTCTCTTCTTCCCCGCCATCACACAGCCTCGTCGCGTTCGGCTACCTCTTGCTTCAAAACCTTTGCAACAGGAGGGATATTCATGAAACTTCGACGAAGCTCTGCTATTCTCTCCAACTTTCTTGCATTGAGAAAGACCGAACATACACAAACTAAGTGCCTGGCTGCGAGGGGCTTCACGACTACGATGGATAACAGAGCGAAGCTGCAACCCGCGGCTAGGGTCTCTAACAACAGACAAGATGTGTGGTATGTTTGGTGCTTCCTCAAGCTATATGCCGTTCCTGGTGCCTCCGCATCCACATACACCGTAGCTATGCTGACCCGAATAGGACAATTGTGAATGAGGCTGCTGCGGCGTCTCCAAATCAACCAATTGTCAACATGGGACAGGGCTTCTTTGGATACAACCCGCCCAAGTTCATTACAGACGCTGCCAAAGCTTCCCTGGATAGGGTTGAATGCAACCAATACTCCCCCACGACAGGCCGTCCCTCTCTTAAAAAGGCGATTGCCGATGCCTATTCTCCATTCTGGGGGAGAGAAATCGACCCTGTGTCTGAGGTCACAATCACCACTGGTGCAAATGAGGGTATGAAAAGCAATGCCCATTACACTTGCAATTGCTAATGACAATAGGCATGTTGAGTGCCTTCATGGGTTTCATCGAGCCAGGAGATGAGGTTATCGTGTTCGAACCCTTCTTCGACCAGTACATCAGCAACATCGCCATGCCCGGCGGAAAGGTCGTATATGTCCCCCTTCACCCACCTGCAAACGGTGCTACCGAAACCTCATCAGCGGGAGAGTGGTCCATCGACTTTGACGAGCTCAAGGCGGCCGTAACTTCAAAAACCAAGATGATCGTCCTCAACACCCCACACAACCCCGTTGGGAAAGTCTTCTCCAGAGACGAGCTTCTCAAGATTGGCCAGCTGTGTGTCGAGAACAACATCATTATCCTCTCTGATGAAGTCTATGACCGCCTCTTCTACGTCCCATTCACTCGCATCGCCACGCTCTCCCCAGAAATCGAGCGCCTAACCCTCACCGTTGGCTCAGCCGGAAAGAACTTCTACGCCACAGGCTGGCGCGTCGGCTGGCTCATCGGCCAGCCCCACCTCATCAAGTACGTCGCCGCAGCCCACACCCGCATCTGCTACAGCTCCGTGTCTCCTCTCCAAGAAGCCTGCGCCATCGGCTTCAACCAAGCCGACCAGAACGGGTTCTGGGACCAGGCCAAGGCCGAGATGAAGGCCAAGATGGACCGTTTCAACGAGATCTGGCCCGAGCTAGGGCTGCCGTACTCCGAACCCGAGGGCGGTTACTTTGTGCTCGTCAACTTTAGCAAGGTCAAGCTGCCGGAGGACTATCCCTTCCCTGCCCACGTTGCGGGGAGACCGCGGGACTTCAAGCTCTGCTGGTTTTTGATCCAGGAGGTGGGCTTGGCGGCTATTCCGCCGACGGAGTTCTATACTGCGGAGAATGCACACTTGGCGGAGGATTACCTGCGATTTGCTGTTTGCAAGAATGATGATGTTTTGGATACGGCTAAGGAGAGACTGAGAGGTTTGAAGAAGTATATCCAATAGAACGTGGTAGATAGATGTACTTAGGTAGTCGGCGATTAGAAGAATCAAAGGCGTCAGCCATATAAACTTCAAGAGTCCTTATTTATTTTGTTGACAATCTAGTCGGCTGCCAATGTAACTTCACCACCAGAAAGCTTAGAACATAGCCATCGTGTTGTACATATCACCCCAATCTAGCCGCAATGCAATGTCGACTCTCGCATCCCAACGGCATGGGGATGTGAACGGAAGAAGCGATACGAGGTCTCATGTGCCCAAGGCTGGGCGAGAATACGTCTTGTTCAAGCGGACCACTGATATTCCATATCCTACAATAATATCCTATACAATATCCTACACTTATATCCTACAAATAATTTCCCTTGCGCCTCAGCTAAATGCATCCCTCCCATATCATACACTCTATTTTATCCCGTCCCAATCAAACAAATCCATCCCCATCCGGCTTTCTCGTCAGCCTCGGATTCCAAGTCGTACTCAGCGTCTCGCGCTCCTTATCCCTCTCCTCCTTCTCCTTACTCTTCCACCCCTTCTCCCTCTTCCCAATCCCCTCATCCCTCCACTTCCGCGGCGGCTTCAGCCCCAACTCCGCATACCGAGTCCACACCTGCTGACCCCTCTTATACCATCTCCTCTTGCGATCCTCCTCCTCCTCTTCATCGGGCCGCCAATTGCCCTTGAGGATCCTGCGTATCGCTTCTGGGGAGACCTCGAATTTGGCCGCGAGGACGGGGACGGTGTATTGGTCGGGGAACTGCGTGTTGATTGCGCGGATGCCGGCTAGTGCGTCGGGGGAGAGGCGTTTGCGTGGTGCCCAGCCCTCGGAGAATTTCTCTTGCAGAGCGGCTTTTTGG
The DNA here is from genome assembly GCA_000750745.1 of Pseudogymnoascus sp. VKM F-4281 (FW-2241). Taxonomy (NCBI): domain Eukaryota; kingdom Fungi; phylum Ascomycota; class Leotiomycetes; order Thelebolales; family Thelebolaceae; genus Pseudogymnoascus; species Pseudogymnoascus sp. VKM F-4281 (FW-2241). The sequence goes on from JPJV01001396.1 coordinate 2,970, forward strand.
CTCTGCCAGGGGAGTCGGGGTGGAGGAGTCCAGTCGTCTTCTACTTTTTTGGCGTCCTTCTTGGGGAAGCGGGTTGGCGCTTCAGGTTCTTCTGAGTACTTAGAGCGGAAGTTTTTCCGAGGGACGTGGGAGTTGTCCTGGAATGTCGAATTTATTGGAACTTCTCTGTTGAACGGCTTCCTTGCTATCTTGTCTGGGAATATCCTCTTGTTTGCGCGCCTTTCAGGAGTCCGCTCTCGGTATTCGCGCTGAAGGGGTTCTTCGACTCTTTTGGAGGTATTTTTTGCAGCCCCTGCTGCCAATTGGTCTATTACATCAGGTGTAATTTCGAGATAAGACGGCGCTGAAGCATGGTTGCTCTCCTGTGAAGGTGTCGCCCTCTCGCTCTCGGAAGTGGATGAGATCGTATGCGCAGAGGGTTCGCCTTCTGCTTCTGTCGATCTTTGCAAGTGACGTGAAGTCTGTTGCATGCGCAGAGCGTTAAAAGTGCTCAATCCCCGTCTCGACTTCTCGAATGGCGATTTTGGAAAGACATGGCGAAAAGCCGGTTCTGCTTCTATATGGGCGACATTGCGTATAAATTGCCTCAGTGTATTTGCCTTACAAAGACAATACATCACCCAGGTAGTCAACGCTTGGGCACCGACGGCTTGTTGGTATTTTGGGAATGAGAAAGGTCACGGAACGCAATACGATGTTCCATGTGTGCAAGGCTGGGCGACGATTCGCCTGTTTCAGCGGACAGGGAAGTTGGAGATGGCACTAACTTACTTTATCGAAGCGAGCCGCCCCGTTACGAGTTGTCCTGATAACGAAACAAAGACCGCTATATACAGTTCGACAACCGCTGTACAGTACGATGCTCTGGACGTCTTCAGACATCACCAATCATGTCCGCTATTGCGCCCTCAGATAACCCCCAGGTTTCTTCTTTAGGTTCGTCAGCAATTTCTATTCCCTTTCGCCGCTCCTGCAATTCCCTCTTTGCTGGCCAATCTAAAAGAACTCCCCAAGCTGACCCCCACGACCCGCAGCGCCGAAGAAGAAGGCCAACAAAAAGAAAAAGTCAAAGTCGAAACTCAACGGCGACCTAGCTAAGCCATCAATTACGCCAGCAAATGGAAGTGGCCCTACTGAAGATGGAGAAGACGATGCACAGCCCGACTCCCCAGTTGTGGTACGGAAGCCACCTGTCCACCAGCGCCCTGACGAGCGCTTGCTGATATATTTACAGACCACATCCGCCGCCGCAGAACAATCGGATGAGATCGCCAACGCCAAAGCGAACGGGCATACGGACGGGCATTCGAATGGCCAGGATTCCCCCAACGATACGAAACGAGGCAACGTGTTACCAATTCGAGAAATACCCGAGAGCGTGGGGAGCAACGCCTCTGACACCACAGATGCCAGTATCCGGCTCGAAGCCATGTCACAGGACCGCGAAGCGCTGCGGGCGGAAGTCGAGAAGCTGCGCAGGTCGCTAGAGGGCATCCAGGAACGCCACCAGGAGGACCTATCGAGTGTCCGCTCGGAGCTGGAGGAGAGCGAGCAAGCCAAGGAGCAGGCGCAGTCGCAGTACCAGAACCTCTTGGGCAGAGTGAACACGATCAAGTCAACGCTTGGGGAGCGTCTGGCGGCCGATAGACAGGAGCTGTCCGAGGCGAAAGACCAGATTGAGGAGCTGGAAACTCAGAATGCGGCGCTCAAAGCTGCGGCCGATAAGGCAGAGGAGCAGGTTACGCTGCTGTCGACCCAGGAATCGGAGAATTCGAAGGAGCTCTCTACACTGCGGAATCGTAGCAATTTGTCCCAGCAGAACTGGCTTCGCGAGCGCGAGGATCTGCTGACCCAAACGAAGCACCTGAGGGAGGAAGCAGAGGCGGCCAAGGAGGCGATGGGAGATTGGGAGGTCCTGGCGATGGAGGAGCGGTCTATCCGCGAGGGCCTTGCTGACCGCGTAGCCGACTTGGAAGATCAGCTATCTACGCAGCGCGAATCGTTTGAGCGAGCGTCCTCGGAGCGGGATAGCCAGTCACAGGCAGTGGATGGGCTGCAGCGGGCGCTGCAGGAGATTCAAGAGGCGCGTAGAGTCGAGCTCCGCGAGATGGTTGAGACGACACAGGCGCAACTCGAGGCACTTAACAAGGTCGTTGCTGAAGCAGATACGAGAGCGACTGCAGCAGAGGCGGCCAGGGAGGACTTGACGGCGCAGTTGGAGCGATTGGCGCCATTCGAGAAGGAAGTCAAGGAGAAGAACATCCTTCTCGGAAAGCTGCGTCATGAAGCCATAGTCTTGAATGACCACCTCGCCAAGGCCCTCCGCTTCCTCAAGAAAGCCAAGCCAGAAGATAACGTTGACCGGTTAGCCCCCCTCCCCCTTTCCACCCACCTCTAGTCTTGAAGAAATGCACTAACACGCTCCAGCCAAATCGTCACAAATTATTTCCTGCGATTCCTCGCCCTCGACCGCTCCGACCCCAAGAAATTCCAGATCCTCCAGGTCATCGCCTCCCTCCTCTCCTGGACCGAGGAGCAAAAAGAGCAAGCCGGCCTTGCGCGTCCCGGCACCTCAGGCTCCTCGCTACGCCTCCCACAGAGCCCTTTCCACCGCACGCCCAGCACGCCCAGTCTCAATGCTGAGTTCTTCCCTGATCTACAGGGAACGCCGAGAGAAAGTTTGGCGGAGCTGTGGACGGGGTTTTTGGAGAGGCAGGCGGATGAGGGAAGTGCGGCGGGGAGTGCGGCCGGTGGTAGCAGAAGTGCGAGTGTGAGTAGTGTGGTGCCGAAATAAGGAACGAAGTGTTTGAATGAGAGAAGGGGGGTTGAGAGATGAAGGGGTTCTTGTATCATATTATCTATACCTTCATTGCGGCAGGCGTCAGGCTCGGGATTGCTAGCAAGGGTGCGACATGGAAACTTCTGTAGTTGCGTTGCGGGGAGGGGACGGATTCTATATTTTCGGTCTTGTGTGCTAGGCATTATTTCGAACCCTTTTCTTGTGTAAAGTTTTGTATCAGTCAGATGCGGTGGCCTCTCTTGGACACTCTTAACCCAATAAATAGAGTTTCATTCAATGGTCAAGTTAGATACATGAACCTGCTTTTCCACCCCCAAGGCTCTCTTTCGTTCTCCTACTCTTCGTCCTCTCCATCTCCAAATTCTGCTTCCATTTCTTTATTGAACAAATCCCACGCCCGCTTACACTCTACCTCCGATCCAAGCCCCAGCGCCTCCGTGCGCGCGAAATAGCTAGAGTAATCAGCCTCATTAGGATCCAACTCCAACTGCACCTCCTCATCGTCCACCGGAGCCCAAAGCAAATCAATCATCCATGTGAGCCAGACAGGCGGAGGTGGGAACTGGCGAAAATATTCAATCCGTTGCGTCTCGTTCATCTCCGCCATCTGGCGCTCCCACCAATCCCCAAAGACCATGATGTAGCCCTCGCCGGCGCCCATGCGCCAGAATATTTCGAGTGGATGGACGTCGGGATGCTTGATGTAGGGGGGGGGAACTGTGCCGTACTGGGCAACGAGTTCGGTAATCTTCGTCTCAATCCATGGTTCACTCATTCTGTATGTCTTGCGGCTTATTGCCCAAACATGCACTTGTGTCGTGAGAGCGTCAAATCAGCCGCAGAGCTACTTCGGTTCAAAGTCAACCCCTTAACGTATGCATCTGTAATCGACATACAACCCAGTTCGGATGATGCTGTGTAGCTGTGTAGTGACAACCGTGAATCTCAGCTGTATGGGTCATTATACGATGGCCAAAATCGGCTATTTGCTTTAATTTCAGGTAACGATTTGCGCCACCACACATGAATTTGGCGCTCTACAGCAATCATAAGGGGAACGATTTCAAGCATGGCAAGAGGCCCTAAAGTGCGGATATATATATTTTTATGTATCACTAGTGATAATAAGAGCTCAATGGCGGGGTTGTGGTGGAGGAACTCTCGTACTACTCTACAAAGGAGACCATCCGCAAATCAGGCTTAAGGGCGACGATGGAAAAGTAATTTTCTAGTAGGATGGGTTCAGAGTGTCCGGAGTAGCCACGGAACACGACTTATATAAATATATTGGTGACATCGGCCTCACAGTAGGCCTTTATCTATAGTTAAACATCCAAAGTATCCATACTCTACACAGGCCAAACCGGCCGCTCATATATCGTAACATCTATCAAGCCCGTCCCTCCACCACCGCCTCTTCTGGCCAGAAGACTAACTACTCTATCTACACTTCTTGACGGCGGCGTGCTCCCCGGTCCACAACTTCACAGCCGACATCAGCAGCGTCATCCCCGCCACCGTGCATCCAAACGCGACGACCGCCCAAGCCACGGGCCTCCGCCAGTCCTTCTTCTTGCTCAGCTTGAGGTAGCACAGCGGTGGGAGGATGTACGCCAGAATACTCGCGGACGTCGCGCCGATGATCTCGAACACCGCGCCGAGATCACACACCTGCGTCGCGATGAGCGTCGCGCTCCAGACCAGCCCGGTGGTCAGCGCCACATGGACCGCGGTGCTTGTTTGGTGGGCGGAGGAGTCAAGCGTATCTGTGGCCGGGGCGTCGGCAGCGGAGGAGGGGGCAAAGAAATTCACCATGACCTCTCGGCACACGAAGGCTTCGAGGGGGAGGGTGGTGAGCATGTTCAGCCCGAAGCAAAAGCGGGCGACGTTGACGAGCGTGGAGGAGGGAAAGTTGTTGAGTACGTTGCCGTCGGTGAGGGAACCGAAGGTGAGGAACCCGGCGAGGCCCATAGCCAGACAAGCAATGAGAGATATGATAGTGCTAATGTGAGTAAGGAGGGAGAAGCGGGTGAGAGTTGGCGTGGATAGGGAAGAGTAGATGAGGAGGGTATTGTGGTGGCAAACGAAGGCTGGGAGGTGTTAGATGGGTTGTTGAAAAGGGGTTCGGGACAGGGGAGGTGGGGGCAAACCGAAAGAGATGACGCCGATGGCTTGGAAAATGCCGACGTTGATGGTCCAAAGTGGTAAATCAAACGTGCCTCGCAATTCGGTAGGAACTGAGAACCCTTGTGTTACAACGGTACCGATGATGACCAACATACTAAATAACGCCAATGTGCTCGCTTTTGCCAACTGTGTAAAGACAATTAGTTGCATTCTCTCACTATGATAGCCTCTACCAATAGCTTCTTGTATCAGAAATCCAGGGTCTGCACTAACCTTCGAAATATCCCTATACAAACTCAAAGGCCAGCTGATACACCCAATAAACACCACAATAGCGCCCGACCTCCCTGCCAACCATCCCAGGTATTTAATATCCTTCGTGCCTGGCCAAACGGCCTCGATCACCGGGGGGATGCTATCCCCCACAATCACTGCAAACGCCACCATGCCGCCAAATGCAAACGCCCACTGAGCAAAACTAATCGCCAGCAATCCCCACCAGCCAAAGCAGAATTCCACCGTCCCCTGAAACGTATTTCGCCCCGACATCTTGGAGTTTATAACAATCAGGCGGATGGTCCAATCTACCACTACTGTTAAAATGACCAGTAATGTCACACCAGCAGCCAGCCCGGCCTCCTTCAGCGCGTATGGTTGCCCAATTATTCCCGCTCCCAAAATCGAGTTCGACATGTTCGAGATCGCAGCCTGCAGCGATGATGTCGGGCGGTCGTCCGGGTTCTCTAGCGCGGCGTCGATTGGAGTGCTGGCGCTGGGGAGCAGCGGCGCATCGTGACCCTCTTCATCGTCGTCATGATGGTCATCGTCCTCGTTTGAATGGTCCGAAGCCCCGCCTCTCTCCTCATTCGTGTCTCCTCCATTCATATAGCCCGCTTCGGCGAGCGATCCGTCGTTGCGGGGGATGTCGAAGCGCACCTTCATAGGCGTCCTTGGAGTCCGCGACGTGCCCGTCTCGCCCCCCGTCTCGTCCTCTTTCGCATTCCCATCACCATCGCTCCGCAGAGACGGCGAGTGCGAGGCCGCACGGCTAGGGTACTCGTTCAGCTCCTCCCAGTCGCTGCCAAGGAGGCCGTTGTTCTCGCTGTTGGCGCCGTGAGGTTGCATACTAGCTAGCTTTTCGACCAGGTTTGTTCGCTAGCTATGACCGCGCATTTCTATCGCAGCATTGTCGGCGAAGATTTGTGGTGATGTTGGATAGATGTTGGCGGGTTCAGAGGCTGAGATTCAGCCTTTCCTAGGACGGCAAGGTATTGACGTTGTCGAGTACGGGTACGAGTATCACAATGCGACATGATAGGGTGGCGTCGCTTGAGAGCGGCATGGCACGGACAGCGACGACCACATCACTCAGGAGCCTGCTCAGGGGCAATAGGGGGAATCAATGTGTACAAATACGGTGTACAAGTTCAAATCGACGTCTTTTCAATAGGCAATACCTTGTCAAATTGAGATCAAATATATGAAAGGTCATGTATTGTACCTGGCCAGAGTAGAATAGAAGTATAGATATTTATTCCCATCGTGTCTCACATATTGTGCCCACGTCCTCCTGACCATTTTGTTCTCCTCCTCAAAAAGCTGTTACCATGCTCCAGAGTTCTGACAGTCTTTGGCTTTTCCAAAGTCAAATTGATCTAACTCGCAAGATTTCGGCGCCTTAGTAAAGACTGTCACTTGTGGCCATCTGACATCATCCGTCGGTAGAATACAAGGCCATGAAAGGCTACACTACCGCCCACCATAAATACATACAACTCCTGGTTATCAGTTCAGCAAGCGCAAAATCCAGGATATAAAATACTCCTGTGCAAGTCATACAAAATTCCTGGCCTTGCTAGACGATGAAAAAAAAAGGTTCCACGCCAAATCATTCAACAAAACAACTGAAACGAATGTGCCTAACCCCATTAACAAGCTCTCCGCCATAATTAAATATGGCTCGAAATAGTGCTCGAGAATTCGACAATCAAACCCTCTATCCCATTACTGCACGCCAAAAATTTCTGCTGTGTCGCTATCCACGGCGACTGCCTGGGTTGTGCGATTGGCAGGCCTCAATCTGTGTTTTGGAAAGCCCACGGAAGCCGTCAGACATGGAGGCAGTCAGCATGCCCCCATCTTCGATTCTTATGAGTATTCGCAACTTCATCAACAGGGACAGATGCTGCTGGAATATCCATCTTGATTGTCGATAAACTAACTTCCATTGGTCAATTCCACAGTATCCCTCTCTCTATCTCTCGAGTGGGTGTGATGCTCGTTGCGATTAACCAAGTACACAATCTTTCCCCAAACATTCCAGTGTAGAATTCCCAAATGAGTTATGCGCCTCGCAATTTCGTCCAAGCACTCGATTACTTCGGGTTTGGCATGTATCTTACAGCCCTCGGAACATACTGGAGCCACTTTATATAGGTCCACACTGTCGAGTTGTTTCCATGCGTCCACATATTCCTCAACAAAGACCCCTAACCGTCCAAATACAGCACATTCGCTCCGTTGAAAATCTTGATTTGAAGGGTTTGATAACGTTGCGGCGAGAGTCTTCTCCAAGTATGGGTTATGAAGGGGCGCACTGGCGTTTCGTAGTAACTCGAGCGTCAGTGTGGGAACAGCAACCTTCCATCGATCAAAGTTCGCCGCCGAGGAAGTTGGGGGAGGAGTTGGGTCGATGTTAGGATTCGAGCAGTCATCCACAATCGCAAGTAAAGCGAAACGTAGGTGCGCCAGCCTGCGGCGGCGTTCGATCGCGCCAGAGTCAGACTGCACCTGAGAAGACGCGTGGATGCGACCCTCCCTGGCAGGTATTTGAGGTGAGGTGATCGTTTCATCGATTACTTTGAAGAGACTCATACAAATATGTATGTTGACGGCATTGAGCAACTTCGTGCGTAGATCCGCAATTCGCTCACTGTCCAATTCTAACGTATCAGGTGTAGGTGCTTCTCTGTTGGAATGGCGAAGCAGATCTACAAATGCACGGAAGAACTTCCAGATCCCCCCTTCACGAGAGAGTGCCGTAATCACATCTGGGATTCGATAGGAATCAAACCAGGCATAGGACCCATATATATCGATATCCCCTTTTTGAATTATCCTTAGAATTTTCGACTGCTGGAAGTGAACAAAGCTATGGATAAGAGTTAGGTGGTTAATTTGGTGATTAGTAACATCCTGGATCCCGTTAGCTCTATCCATATGTTACTGTGGCACGTACATACCAGTCTCATTGCTTCAAGGGTTGTAAGGAGCACCACCAAGCCATCTACTAGACTCTCGACGTCGCCACTTTGGAACCCGACCGTCAATTTTTCAGCCATCTTAAAAACGTCACAATCACGCATAGGAGCACAATGCCTTCTCAGCGTCCCAGAGAGCCAGTCTGCAAGCTGATCTAGGCTCAGCTGGCCCTTTATCAATTGTTGCATAAGTAAATCAACATCTAGGGTCTCCTTGATTACGGAGCTCTCTCTTTGTGGGAGTAACGATGCGAGTATTTCGCCAATAGCCTTCAATAATATGGGTAGTGTCCAGGCGTTACCAGGATGCTTCGCTATGAAAGCCTCACGGTCCAACCAAAGCTCTGATATCTGGAGCCGCAGTACGCGCCAGAATTCATCTGATTTATGTTTCGTCTCCTTTGGAACGTATGGAATACCGCAGCCAAAGTTAAAATCATGCCGAAACTTGGGATTGTTGATAACCATTGCGATTTCCAACTCAGCAAGTACCTCCTTGGTTACTGGAGGCTCCAATGGGGCATCTCCGATTTCAGCCGCATTTCCCCCTTCCAGTCCTGATAGAGCGGTGGTGCTGGGTAATTTTTTCCCGTTTACTGGATAACTCAATGCCGGTATTGTGCTGCAGTCTGAAGCGCTGTTTTGGATAACATCCGTCTTCGCTAGTGTCGGCTTACTCTCTTCTTTCGCTTTGCCCCCTTTTCTCCAGCCAGCAGTCATTCGCCGGTCCACCAGCCCATATCGACCGACTCCATGATGTGATTCCCATATCATGGCTACTGGTTTTCGGGTTTCATGACCTTCTCGCGGCGATTCTGGACTCTGCGAGATCGAGTTTGACGACTTGACGGCAACAGCGGCTTTCTTTGTGTCTGAGCTGGTATGATCGGTCACCATATCACCACCTTGCTCCTGACCTTTCCCATCTGGTGTTTCCATTGTATCCTTCCAATCCATGTGCATCCAGTCCTTGCGATCCGTAAATGTTGCGCAAACCTCGGGACTTTAGGCGTTCAGATACTCCGCTATTTCGAGTATTGTTCCTCTGAATTGGGTGATGCAGAACAAGTTGTAGTCTATGCCCATACCAGAGTTTTAGTATTCGCTTTCTTGATCTTTGACCGGACCAAGGGCAACACAACTTCTGGTCATTTTCCCTTGGGCGGGTGCGTGCAGCAACTGAGCTGAAACAGAATCCCTAGTATGACAGACCTTACAGAGAGTTTCTGTGGAGGGGCCATAAACAGATGCTCATGCATATATGGATTAGCGGAATACAGATAGCCTATATGGTCAGAAGCTCCTCAGAGATAGCAAGGAAAAACGAAAAAACACAAACAGTAAGCCCGCAATAACGACCGAAGTAAATGTGAGTGTAGTATTGTGTTCAAATCCTAGCTAAACACCAGGGAGCAAGACGGCGTCCAACTCACCACAAGCAATTCTATAACATTATCGATGGAATTTGACAGGTGACAAGAATCAATCATGACAGTGACAACTGTTTGCCTCGGGGATTAGCCACCACACCTATAGCGTACCAAACTGACGTCTCCTGGATCCCAGTAAGCTTTTCTCCCGTGTCTTCAACGTACTATTCTAGGACCCAGCCTAACAATCCCAGACCTGATAATCCCGTACCAAACGGGCCCCTCCAGGCATAGGTAAGGGGAGACACTAACCACGGCACACTACTTTCTCTTTTGCCTATAATAGACATCCGTGTAAAAGGCTCCATGACGAGCCACGGAGTATCATTGCAAACGACTTGTCACGTTTGTCAGCGTTATCACTATCTCTCGCCTTCCAGATGCAACCGCCCGCTCCGTCACGTCGCCTTGTGAAAGCAAACAAATTTGCACACCGCTGCCTTGCACAGTGCAACACCTTCCATCGAGTCCTTTGCTCGGGTTTGCATGGATGGACAGCACGACTCGCCAAGTCGTCACCCCTTTCTGTCCCGTTGAAGGCAAATGAGGCGGGCGGCATTAAAGAAAAGCATGATGCCGGCTCCACGGCGTACCATTGCACTCACGAGTAACAGGAGGTTGGTAAGCCACCGGCCCGAGCGCGCGTTGGTTGCTGACTCGAGTACGCACTGTGATGTGCATAAGTGATTGATCTGCGCGTCGAAGCCACAGGCGGTATATGCTTGTGCAACCTACTATACCTTCGTCGTCGCTTTGCTGGGTCTCACTCGGATGCCGACCAGCTGGCACCAGTCCATCGATATCAATATGGGATTCTGTACTTTGTGTTTGTTAGTGGAACGCAACTCAAATGTTTCCACTGGAGATCAGTGGAGAGATATGTGGTTATGCTTGATTGACTGATTTTAACTGATGGTTAAGAGTACTCTTCCCTCCCGTGGCCTCCTTGCACCCCTCCCAATCCATCAACCCACCCTGGAAGCAAGGGAGTCTTGGCCAACCTCCCTGACAACCTTTGCCGTACCGCCAACTAACCCCTGAGGCGACTTCCGATTCGGCCAAGTTCACGTGATTAGGCGTTTAGTTCGCGACTTCCTACTTGATGACGACATCATCAAATCACGACCCCCAGTAACAATAATCTACTACGGCCTTCCAATCGATGCCTCTTCATGTCAGCATCAGGATCGGCTCATTCAATTCTCACCACTCTTTCCATTTCACCAGAGCCGGCGGTGAAGAGCCCGAACACAACCCTAGTTTAACCTGGTTCTACGGGCACCTACAGCTGCTTGCACCCGGATGATGTCTTACACTACCAATTCAGAACCAGCCCAGAGCACCAAAGACTCCATGCAGGCAAGCGCTGCTTCTGCCTCAGCAAGAAGTATGAGGGATTTTTCGGCGTCCTACATGCCCAGCGCCGCCTTGTCTAAATCCTCCACACAAGGACGCGCTAGAGGAGCCTTAAGTGGAAGTGCGAAATATTTCTCAGGGCCCGATACGCTTGGTACTTCATTCTCCAATGCCATCCCTATCGATGATGGCTCCGGTCCAGCTTCCATTGTTTCCGAGGAGCTGAGGTCCAAGAAGCGGAAGCGGGGTTCAATCAATGAACGACTAATCATAAATATATCTGATGACTCAGATGATGGAAATTCCAAGGCCGTGACTAATTCGATCTCAAAGCCCAAGGCCAAGGCATCTAAGGCCAAAACACGGAAGCGGAAGACGAAGCCAGAGGACGCTGAGGAGCCGCAATATGCTGCGGGTAGCCATGTCGAAAAAAGGCTCCACGAGTTTCGTGAGAGGGCGCCATATAAGTTCCAGGAACGGTTAGAGCGTGCTATCTCCCAACCGATGTTTCTCATTGATCGCGTGAGGAAACTAAACAGCGACGGATCGCATGAGATAGAGAAACTCGATATGGCGGGGTCGACCGGGAATATATATGAAGTTACGATTGATAAAAAGCCAAAATGTACATGCATGGATGCGAGGATCAGGGGAAATCAGTGCAAACATATCATCTATGTGAGTAAATACACAAGTCTCACTCATGGGGTGACTAGGGACTAATGAGTGATTAGGTTCCCGTCAACGTTCTGAAAGCTCCAGAACATCTTCAATACCAACAGGCTTTGTTTTCTACAGAACTCAAAGAGATATTCGAACGCGCCCCTGTTACGCCCCAGTCTTCCAATGGTTCTGAAGCCACATCACACCCCGGAAAACGAAAACCGATCGAGGGTGACTGCCCGGTGTGTGTCATAGAATTCAAACCCAGCGAGGAAATTCTGTGGTGCAAAGCTGCATGCGGGAACAATATCCATAAAACCTGCTTTGACCAGTGGGCGAAGAGCAAACCTGGACCTGTTAAATGCGTATACTGTCGTACCGTTTGGATGGAGGAAGAGGATGCCACCAAAAATATTAACAAGCATGGACGAAGCAAAAATGAGGAAGGTTACGTCAACGTAGCCTCGGAGCTTGGGTTGAGCGGCGTGCGGGATCATAGCAGCTATCATCAACCATGGTTCGAAGATGAGAGGTATAGGGGATATGGGGGCTTTGGGGGATACCACTGAGCTGCGTGACTAAGGGGGAGATGGAGTAGCAGGGTGATTGGGCGAGAGATATAGTAGCAGCGAAGTCTTGATTGAGGGGTTATCAAAGAGAGGACTTGTTATATGATGAGGGGGTGGGATTTGACCATTACACTATCAACATGGCGGGGAGGGGTTTATCGTCCACGATGGGTGCATAACAGTGATGCTGGCGTTTATCAGGTGGCATTCTTCACGGGGGTTGGGCTTGTTTTTGCTGTATACTATACCCATTTGCTTTGCTCCGGTTTTAACTAAACGAGGTAACTAATTATGAACCAATAACATAGTCATGGAAATCCACATGGGTTTTGATTGGGCAGTGTTACAAGGTAGTTCTAGTGCCTTGCTATTTTCGTGGGCCTTCCTTGGACTTCACGTAAGAATAGCCATTAGATGTGCTGGTTCTCAGAAGGAGCTTCCTGTTTGAGTGTGAATAATATGCAGGAACCAGTATTGCGTTGCTCTGGCTCTGTCTTGGTACGAATGAGAGATGGGGGGGATGCATTGTTCTTTCAGAAGTTCCACCCCCTTGCTTCGTTAGCTGCACGATCTTATGATTCTCTGGACCTCCTTCATTTAAGTTGGTCGCTAGCGGCTCTTCCCTTAGTATTGTCTATTTCCTTACGATTGTTATGCCACTGAGACATCCGTTCTTACGATTGTTCTTCACCATCAGTTTGATGCCTCGAACCATTCCACTGCGTTTACCCCATCCGACCTCAATACTTCCAAAGGGGCTCAACTCTCTTCTAGAAGACTTAAAATCGTGGCCATGTCCCCCATCAAAATCATGAATTATCCCTACTCAAATTCACTCGTCGGAGCATTTTTGGCTCTGCAACCTTCGATACGCTCATGATGAAGCTGCTGGTTACTCTCGCGTCTATCGCGCTACTTGCCGCAGGGGCGGCTGGGTCACCGACTGGCAGGACCACTGGTGATCCCATCCATGCAGCTGACCGTAGGTGATGTCTACATATTTCTAATGAAAAAAAGTAAATAATCAGCTGCTGACTGCCTGTAGATTACTTGGTGAAGTCTCTGCCTCAAGTCGACTTTAAAATCCCAAAATCATGGGCAGGCAGTGTGAGGGTCGGCCAGGGTGAGGGCGCCGACGGTTACAGTGACGACTCGCTCTTCTTCTGGCTCTGGGAGGCGGAGACGCAGCAGGGCAAGGATGATCTCATTATCTGGTTTAATGGCGGCCCAGCGTGCAGCTCCCTACTTGGACTCTTCAAAATACATGGCCCAGTCACGTTCCCAGGGGCGGCAACAAAGCCACAGCGCAACCCCTATTCGTGGACCCGAGGCGCGAATGTCTTGTACGTCGACCAGCCCGTCGGAACAGGCTTCAGCACTGGTAGCACCACCACCACGTTTGATTATTACCATGTCTCGTCCGTTATATCATGGCTTGTAAACTTCTTTATCATTTTCCCGGAGATGCGGAATAAGAAGATCCATCTGATGGGCGAGAGCTACGCTGGCATGTTTCTCCCTAATATCGCCGCTGAGATCGAGGTGGGTAGGGTATTTTTGGGGTTCAATCTCACCTCTCTCAGTCTGGGAGATGCGTTTTGGGGAAACTGGGTAGCGATGAATAACGCCGTCGCACTCCCATTCATCGACGCACACCGATCCAATGGAACCAATATGTATGCCACAACACCCCAACCCCTCTTTCTTACACATCCACAATCCTAACAGCAGCAGCGACCCCGATATGTATCAGGTACTCCAACAAGGCGACATAGACTGCGGGTTCCCTGCTGTTCGAGACCAAATCACATACCCCCCATCCGGTCCCATCTACATCCCCGGCAACCCGTCCGGCGCGAACTTTAAACGCCACGTCCCCCCACCGCCCGAATACCTCACCGAATCTTGCGATTTCGGCGGTGGCGGCACCAACACTACCGAACGGCTAGCCTACATCATGGACCACACTACCTGCTATGGCGTCTGCAACCCTTACGATGCAGCACTTAACCACTACTATTCTCTCCCAGACCGCGAATTTCTATCTCACAACGTCAAAGAGAACGGTACAAATGGTCTTTATTCCGACAATGCTTACATTGACTATCTCAACCGCGACGACGTCAAGACCGCCATCCACGCTCCCCCCATTACCTTCAGCGCCTGCAACAGTCCCCTCGGAAATAGTATTAGCATTGCCGCCAAAGCGGAAAAACCCCTACCAGCAGCCTACCAAAAGATCCCATATATCATCGACGGAGGCGTTAAGGTCCATATCTCCAGCGGCCTCCTCGACCTCGTGATACCGTCCCTCGGCCAGGAGCTAGTACTGCAGAACACAACCTGGGCCGGGGCCCAAGGCTTCTCGAAGCCTCCGACCAGCGACGTGTTGCATGGTAAGTCAGGGAAAATCCTCGCTAGGGGCCGCGAGGAGAGGGGGTTGAGTTACTATACTTTTCCCGAAGCCGGACATCGCATTGCGCAGGATGAGCCGGAGGGGGCGCTGAAGTGGTTGAAAAAGGTCGTGCTTGAGGAGCGGAATAGGTGGGCGTATGATGAGGGGTCGGGTAAGTGGCTGTTGGACTATGACGAGTAGGCGATGGTAGGGAAGGGATGGTATTCTGGGTTTGGGGATATACACAGTCTTTTTCGTCTCGAAGTTTTTCTTAATATCTTGAGTGATATCTATTTAATGTACGATAGTAATTGTTGATCAATTACCACAATATTACATTTCTTCAAGGTCTCACAATACCCTACCCTCCAACATCATTTCATCTGTCCTGTTCATGTCGCCCATAACTTTAATGAGGCTGCATAATAGATCCACTCGAATATATTTTTGCTGGGAGTGGTCTGCTAGAAAATGGCAGCAGTGATTCTGAGGACAATCCAGCAGAGCAGGTTCGTTGGCTAACGTTGTTTTCCTGCACAAACATTATTTCCCACGCCTTAGCCTGTGGGTGGATTAGATTGCAATACATGCGGTCTATACCAAACACTGTTTGCTCAGTTTTTTTCAGGAAACACTAGGAGAAGGAGAAGGGAAGACCCTGAGGACGCGGGCCGTTGGCAGTGGTGACAGGCAGCTACGACAGCAGGGTCACTCATCCGCGCCAGGTATAGAAGCTGCTGTCGATCGATGTCTTCCGATTACCGGGCGTAATCTTGGTAGGTCCTTCCTAGCATCCTGTACAATCGTGTTTGTAACCGTTGCCCTCATCATCCCTTGGTAGGAAGGTCCTCGTTGATATTTTAAACGTATAATCAGTATTATATTTCCAGTGCTATGTACAAACCCTCCTCACACCTCTACTTCTACGCAGCACGCACAAATCATGGATATCCAACCACCCTCTATACCGCGAACCCCCCACTATTCTTCTGCCTCGGCTCCGCCGCCGCCTCAAATGTGCCATTCTCCAACCTCCTTATCCCCTGTACCTTACTAAGAAATTCGCCTGTCCACGTAATATTATGCCCCTTCCCGCGGAAATAAGCCGTCGTTTCATTATCATACCCTTCCTCAAAAAGAACATGCGCCGGCAGCAGCTGGTCATGTAACCTCGGCTGCGCTAGCGCCTCGGGCATCGTCATGTCGTGGTCAAGGACGTGCCAGAGCGCCTGGATGGTAGCGGTGATGATGCGCGAGCCGCCCGCGGCGCCAGTGATGACATAAAGGCTGCCATCAGCGTGCTCGACGATGACAGGGGTGATCGAAGATAAGGGGCGTTTACCGGGGCGAATGAAGTTGTTGCGGGAGGGGACGAAGCCGAATTCGTTGGAGACGCCGGGGATGGAGAAGTCATTCATTTCGTTATTCATGATGATGCCGGTTTCGGGGACGCAGAGCCGGCTGCCGAATGACAGGTTTATGGTTGTGGTGACCGTGATGGACATGCCTGATGAGTCGGTCGTCACTATGTGTGAGGTTCCGTGGCTGTCGGGAGTGGAAAGTAGTTTCGGGTTGTAGTCAGAGGGGTCTTGGGTATGGTCGTCTGATATCCTTTGCCGGGTCGCATGGGCGTTTGCTGCGTCTAGCATCAGGGCTTGAAAATCGTCTACACCTTCCACAAAGTCTGGGTCGCCGAGTTCGTTGTGATTAGCGTATGAGAACTTGATAGCTTCGTCTAATCTGTGGGTGTTCAACTTTAAGTTATCGGGATCGCTCATGTTATACCCCTCGATGATCTTGAAGGTGTTCAGCGCCACTGCTCCGCTGCTCGGGGCACCGGTGGAGATCATTTTATATCCTCTATAGTCTATACTGACAGGTTCACGTAAGACAATCTCATACTGAGACATATCATCTAGGGTCATGGAGCCGTTTGCTAGTTGGAGAGCCCGTATAGTGGCCTCAGCAATAGGACCTTCGTAGAATGCACTTGCCCCTTTCTGAGCAATCGTTCGCAGGGTCTTGGCAAACCGTTTCCGTGTCATTATTTCGCCTGGTTGAAGGAGTTTGCCATTCGGAGCAAAATCTACTGCCCAGCTAGGATCTTCTGTGAGAAAATGCTGTCCTTTCTTGACCGTATTGCTCATGAATCCAAAAAGATCCTCGTTCACTATCAAAAGGTTAGCATGCTGTTACTCATACCGAAACCAAAAATATGCTACGGCTCCGAAGTTTGTGTTCGTGGTCTACAATCTCACGTACCTGGAAACCCTCTTTCTGCAACTTTCGCTGCAGGCATAACAACCATAGCCCACGGTAGCTTCTGTTCAACCTCAGCTCTCGTTCCACTCAGCCCGTTACGATGAGGTATTACTTACCCCATACTTCTTGTGTATATATTCAAAGCCCCTCAGTTCTCCCGGAACGCCGCTTGCATCCCCGCCAACTATGCTCCCAATAGTGAAATTGGCGTACATATCCTCATACGCAGCGCTCGGCGCCGTTTCCCGGAAATCAACGTCTTCATACTCACCCGTCTCGTTCCGCACAAGCATAAAACCGCCGCCGCCGACGCCGCTATGATACATTCCAATAACACCAACACATAACGTCGTGCCAACTGCGGCGTCTGCAGCGTTGCCCTTAAAGATAAATTAGCTTGACTTGACTCTAGACACTGCAGCCAAGGTAGGATCTCACGCCGCGCTTTATAAGATCTATTCCAATACTGCTACATATCGAATTCTCACTCGCCACGGCCCCTCTTGTCGCATCTCTGGACAAGAAGATGCTGGCTTCAACGCTCGGCGAAGGCAAGAGCGCGAACAAAGATAGAAGCGCTAAGCGCCATCGTGGATTGCTGGACCGGCCAGGATTTGCTTGGCTGAAGACTAAATATCCAAGCAATGCATGTCAGAATTGTGTCTTGTTGCGGGTGGTTTCATGGGGGATTTGTCCGATGCGAGCAGCTGCAGGGGTGATGGCGTGCCAGCAAACAGGAATGGCAAACTCACACCCATGCATATTAAAGAACTGTTATAGAACAATAGACTCTCTGGCCTCCTCGGTACTTGAGTTAATCCCTGGGATTTGATAACGCTGGCGAGATGGCCGAGGATAACGATAGATACCCCCAGGGGCGAAAAACTCCACGATGTCCTTTAGGGATGTGTTTGAGGGGAACGCGACACTTCCTCTACTACATGTATGTACAGGATATACACAATTTTCCCTCTTAGCTTTATTAGCTTTGCGGATATTCACAGGACTAATCCGTTCGTTCCGCCCTTCGGAGACAAAGCCCTTGCTTGTACCTCGTGACAATATTTACAGCACTAATCCGTACCTGATAAGATAAGAATAAGATTCAAGTCATTAACGCGGACTCACGTGAATTCGTCGCGTGCCCTGTGACTTGTATCCTGTGGAAAGAACCACATGGGCATTGGCCGAGTGGTAGAATCCTGTACTCCCGCCAGTCTATTGTCGCTGGGCAGAGTAATACATGCATCACTTGCAATGAGATGCCATGACCTCAACGGCGAAGCCATCGCTGAAGAGAAACGATGACAGGATCATTATCCACTTTGTAGGGGGTTCCTCAACCAGGCACGTTAACATAAGACGAATCTGACGGGTTTCTAGGACTACGACTGCTTCTACGCGTCCGTGTTCGAGGTCGAGAATCCTGCCCTAAAAAGTGTCCCGCTCGGTGTTCAGCAGAAACAGATTATTGTCACTTGCAACTATGAAGCTCGTCGACGAGGACTACACAAACTTCAGCTCGTTTCGGAGGCAAAGAAGAAATGCCCGGACATGGTGGTAGTACTGGGCGAGCAGTTGGACCGCTTTCGGGATGCCTCGAAGATGCTCTACAAGTTCTTGGAATCCTTCAGCTGGAACAACAAGGTTGAGAAGCTTGGCTTCGATGAGGTCTTTCTCGACGTCACCGACATCGTAGCATACAACCAGTCACTGCTAAACCCAAACGACCTCAGCCACGCATTCTTCAACCTATCCCGCGATGACCCGACAGTTGGATTTGCCTTCGATGCGTCTCGCACTGCTGGCCATGAATACCCAGAACTTGGCAGCTCACCTGCCGAAACTGCCGCAAAGGACCAAGAGCTCCTCATACGGCTGAGAATAGGTTCACATCTAGCGCAACACCTTCGGCATCGGCTCGAGGAAGACAAAGGATATACTTCAACAGTTGGGATTTCAACCTCGAAATTGCTGGCTAAGCTGGTCGGCAACTTGCATAAACCCAAGGCACAGACAACATTAATGCCTCCATACGAAAGCACTTCCCATGAGGACCTGGCACAGAAAACAAGCACCATTATAGCATTTTTGGACAACCATGATATAGGAAAAATCCCTGGGATTGGGTTCAAGATGTCGCAAAAAATAAGAGACCATACTCTTGTACGAAAAGTCGACTTGAAAGACGACACTCGTATAGTGAAGGACTCTGTTTCTGTTCGCGACGTCCGGCTATTTTCCGGCATGGGACCAGAGCTTCTCGATGAGATTCTTGGCGGGTTAGGAGCCGAGCGTGGCATTGGCGCAAAGGCGTGGGCACTGATGAACGGAATCGATGCATCAGAAGTTCAGACACTCAAGCGGGTTCCGACCCAGATATCTATCGAAGACAGTTATAGAGGCATCAGTACCCTCCCTGAAGTACGGAAGGAGCTACGGATCCTCGCAACTAGCCTCATCAACAGAATGCATACTGATCTTCTGGAATCAGACGAAGACAACCCTGGAAAGAAACGATGGTTGGCGTATCCTAAGACGATGCGACTCTCTACCCGACCCCAACTTCCGCGAAATCCAGACGGGACTCGCCCGAGGGGTTTTAGCCGGGTTTCCCGATCTTGCCCTCTCCCAAGCTTTATTTTCAGTTTGCGGGAGGGCGTAGATGCGTTAGTCGAGAAGCTTGTTCTGGAAACTTTAATCCCACTGTTTCACCGCATCCACGACGGCAAAGGTTGGTGCTTAAACCTTATCAACATTTGCGTCGCGAATATGGTGGAGGCGGCTAGCGCGACCGTCAAAGGCCGAGGACGCGATATCGGTCACATGTTTAAGCACCAGGAAGAAATCTTAAAGGAGTGGAAAGTTGAGGATAAAGATGTGCCGCCCGATTGGGTTGCTGAACACCACGGAGCTAATGATGGCGGTAGGTCACACGCTCTCTCTAGAGCCGAGCCAAGTGCTGGCAATGACGCTATCATGAAGGGAGCTACGGGCTCTGAGGATGTGATGCCAATGACGCAGGGTGGTGTCAACGATGAGACACTCTGCCTCGACGAAGATTCAGACTCGGGCAAGTGCTCGATCTGCAACGCAGTTATGCCAGCTTTTGCGATGGCCGCTCATGAGCGATATCATGAATTTGAGAATATGAGTGAATAAAATTTTACCCCAGGTTCTGTCGGTTTGACTCACTTGAGTTGGACTGGGGTAACTCGTTAGCTCCCCACGGGGTGGTGCGCCAATGAAGCTAAAATATTATCATACGATATTTAGAGCATGCTTAGAACACACCAACTCCTAGCCCATTTGGAAAGGATTTATTTTTCGTCTCTCGCACCACGCCCTCCTTCTCTTGTTTTGTCTGCACGACAGACTCGTTACAAACAATCTCATCAAAACTGTTCTCATACCTATAAATCTCATACTCGATTTATAACGGCACCCCATCTGGCGAATCTTCTAAAGCTTGAGCCGTGATCTCTCGAGATCATCGGCAAACGAGCAAGTAACCAAGCAAACAAAACTTCCTATTCCCAAGGCACCACAGACACCATATACGGCCTACCTAATGGCTCCCACAAACCTCCTTCCCGTTCCCTACCTCCTCGCCGTCCACCTCCTCGCCCGCGACACCCCAGATGACACCACCGGCGAACTTCCCAACATCAAACCCGAGCCCGTCCCGAAATACAAATACCCTTCCTGGGCCTTTGGCATCGGCGTCCTTGCCGTCTTCGGCATGTGTATCTTCTTCTCCTTTACCTGTGCCGCCATTAACCGCCGCCTCAATCGCAAGGCGATGCTTCGAGCCGAGTTTCCATGTCTAGGAAGTAATAAGGGCCTCGTGTCGTGTTTGGCGACGAGTTCGTCTGCTGCCGCCGCGGCGTTTGTGATGCCAGGACAGGCTCAAGAGATCGGCGAGTTGTCACCGGCGGAGGAGCAGAAGAGAGTGGTTGATTTGAAGGCAGTGAAGTTTAAGATGCAGGAATTGAAGATGCCGGCTGCGCTACCGAGGGCGTTTAGGAAGTTTGGAAGGAAGAGGGCAACGGGGGAGGCTTTTGTTGACGCTGATGTGGAGCTTGTACAGTTGAGCTCAGTGAAGGGGAAGAATGGGCTGTCCCCGAGAGACGGGAGATGGAAGCTGGATAAACAGGGTGCATGGATTTGGGAGGAGGGAGGAAGTAAGAAGGCTGCATTGGTGGGAAAGGGTGATCATGTGCTTGTGGATGGATTTGTTGGGAGGGATGAGGAGGATAGCATTGGATTTGTGACGACGGAGGAGAGGTTTGAGAATGTGGATGCGAAATAGAGGCTGATTGTCGGATACTTTTGCTTGGATGTTTTAGACTGTGTACTTGGAAATAGAGCAACGATAAAGCGATTTATATGCAAGACGAAACTTGACAGACTTGAGTGCAGCAAATTTTATGATGTAACTTTAACACTTGTATTTCCGTGAAGAGAGTTACTGTGCCATTGCATATTCCAGAATTTTGAATAGTATATAGACAACGAAATCGGTTGAGATATAGCAGTAAATAAATGAATAGATTGCCGTCCCCTCTCGTTGATATCTTTCATGATGGTCGTGCCTCATTTGATACTCGGAGACCACATTCACGCTAACCCATTTATAGTTAGCTACATTTCGCTTACTTTAATCGGCCCACACACAACAATATACTCAATATTTTCAATTGCGGCGCACTTGGACTTCTTCCTCCAGCTCTTCAATCGACAACAACGACAATCGCCATGTCTCACAGAAAGTACGAAGGTAGGCATTTGAATTCTTACTGGTATTGGGATGCCTTCTATCGAAGTCGCGGATCCTTTCGACCTGGAAAGCGCAGCTGCGACGACGATTTGATTGCATCTCGTGCCTCTTGACCCTCATCAAACAGTTTCTGACAATATATGCAGCGCCCCGCCACGGTTCTCTGGCATACCTTCCTCGCAAGAGGGCCGCCCGTCATCGCGGAAAGGTCAAGTCGTGAGTTCTTCCTGTCCTAGATAATATTTCGGCGGCCTCTGGTCGTCGAAAAGAACGGGTTCAAGTCTTTTTGAAGGATCTGAACTAACATTTGCGGTTCAACTCCAGGTTCCCCAAGGATGACGCAAAGAAGCCAGTCCACCTTACTGCCACTATGGGCTACAAGGCTGGTATGACTACCATCGTCCGCGACCTCGACCGTCCCGGCGCAAAGTCGCACAAGAAGGAGGTTGTTGAGGCTGTCACTGTCATTGAGACACCACCAGTACGAGCAACGCAGCCCGCTTGGCTTTGTGCCTATGGCTAACATCTCTATAGATGATCGTTGTTGGTCTTGTTGGCTACATTGAGACTCCCCGTGGTCTCCGATCCCTCACCACCGTCTGGGCCGAGCATCTGTCCGACGAGCTGAAGCGCCGCTTCTACAAGAACTGGTACAAGTCCAAGAAGAAGGCCTTCACCAAGTACGCCAAGAAGCACTCCGAGTCCAGCGGCTCCTCCATCACCCGCGAATTCGAGCGCATCAAGAAGTACTGCACCGTCGTCCGTGTCCTCGCCCACACCCAGATCCGCAAGACCCCGCTCAAGCAAAAGAAGGCCCACCTTATGGAGGTCCAGGTCAACGGTGGCTCTGTCTCCGAGAAGGTCGACTTCGCATCTGGTCTCTTCGAGAAGCCAGTCGAGGTTGCCTCCATCTTCGAGCAGGATGAGATGATTGACGTTATCGCTGTCACCAAGGGTAAGGGTTTCTCCGGTGTTACCAGCCGTTGGGGAACCAAGAAGCTTCCGAGAAAGACGCACAAGGGTCTCCGTAAGGTCGCCTGTATTGGTGCCTGGCATCCGTCGCACGTCCAATGGACTGTTGCCCGTGCCGGTCAGGATGGATACCATCACCGTACCTCGTGCAACCACAAGGTTTACCGTGTTGGTTCCGGAACTGACGAGGGTAACGCCTCGACTGAGTTCGATGTTTCCAAGAAGACCATCACCCCGTAAGTTCCACCACGAGTAACCTGTAATTCAGCACAACTAACAACATCGCAGTATGGGTGGTTTCGTCCGCTACGGTGAGGTCAAGAACGACTTCATCATGGTCAAGGGCTCCGTCCCCGGTGTCAAGAAGCGTGTCATGACCCTCCGCAAGTCCATGTGGGTTCACACCTCGCGCAAGGCCCTCGAGAAGGTCGACCTCAAGTGGATCGACACCTCGTCCAACTTCGGCCACGGTGCTTACCAGACACCTGCCGAGAAGCGTGCCTTCCTCGGTACCCTCAAGAAGGATCTCGTGCAGCAGTCGTAAGCCTGTCGCTCTTGTTGTCATTGTCGCGCTGGTGTACTAAGGGAAAAATCTTTCTGGGCGGGAGCGGGAGGTTCGGGGCATCATGAATTTGCCGTAACGCTGTGCAAATCGATATCCTCGCGTGGTGTTTAGCTAGACATGAAAACACATGCTAGATAAGCATATCACAAAAATGCTTCCGATTCCCCTCTGCGTGCGCGCCGTACCTTGAAACAGTCCTAATCCAATCGTGAATCTCATCTTAAAATCAAAATCTCAAAATCTCTGTAAAATAAGAAAACCCCACCAAGTCCCGTGCCACACTGTACCACCTTGCATCCGCCCCATTCAATCGCCGCATCCGCCAAGCCACACCCAAACACCTGCGTCATACCTCCCCCCCGCCCCACCCCGCTCCCAG
>JPJV01001405.1:0-23517 GCA_000750745.1 Pseudogymnoascus sp. VKM F-4281 (FW-2241)
AGGGAAGGAGGGAAATAGAGACGGAGATACTCCGTACAGTAATGTATAATGTATAAATTATATTTACTGGGCGTGTATTGCGTGTATTGCGTGTGTCTACTGTCTACTGTCTACTGTATACTGTATACTGTTACTGTTGTGTGTGGGTGTGTGTTTGATGTTGTTTGGTGAAGGGATTTTATGGTTTCTTGGTTTCGGTTTTCGGTTTTCGGTTTCCAGTTTTCAGTTTCCAGTGGGTTTCGTAGGGGTCTACTATGGGAAGGGTTTTTGGTAGGGGTTTAGTAGGGGTTTAGTAGGGGTTTAGTAGGGGTTCAAGGGGTTTATCGTAGGGGTCGGTCGGGCGGGAGTACTGTAGAGTACAGTAAAAGTGGGATTATGATTATATACAGGAGTAGAGTAAAGTAAGGTAAGGTAAGGTAAGTAATATACCTCAGGTACTACTAGCTGTGAGTGGAAGTACAGTATGTTCCTATAGAATTATCTTTGCAGATGATGTATTGCGTGCAGTATGCAGGTGCAGTGGGAAGTGGGGAGGGGGGGAGTGTTAGTGGGGAGTGTACTGGGTAGTGTGTACTGTGTACCAGAAGGGAAGGAAGGAAGGTGAGTGACAGCAAGAGTAAGAGTAAGAGTAAGAGTAAGAGTAAGAGTAAGAGTAAGATTGACATGAACCCTAGTAGTACGGAGTAATATAGAGTAGCATTTACTGTAGTACACTAGTAAGTATAACATATAACATATAGCTTATCCTAGGTTGTGTGGTGGTGTGTCAATTGTCAATTGTCACTTGTAGGAGGAAAGAAGGGATGGGATGGGATGGGATGGGAAGTACATACAGGCAGAATGAACAGACAGTCGGACTGTAGGAGTAATAGTAATAGTAATAGTAATAGTCTGTGCGCAAGCTGTATTCAGTCTGTAGGATTATTGTGTGTAGAGTAGTAATATACTCTACAGTAGTAGGATTATTGTAGTATTATCGTGTATGTTCTTCCACCACTCTGGCGGAAGCTGACAGGCAAAATAGACGATGGATGCACATATTGTATGTACTCCGTACATACAATATGAATATGCAGACTGTACTAACTTGTGCAGTTAGTTAGTCAGTTAGTCAGTTAGTCAGGCAGTCAGGCAGTCAGTCAACGCTATGCCGTGTAGAGTATAGTATAGTCGACCTGCAAACTACTATATAGTATACTGTACTAAGTAGTTTGCAGGTCGGTCGGCACTAGAATGGCACCAGGCCCAAGCGGGAAAGGCTAGGATGGCAAGGGAATAACAAGGGGATGACAAGGAAGGGAAGAGAAGGGAAGGGGGAGGGGATGGATGGCAAAGGGATGGCAGGGGAGGGGTCCGAGGGTCCAAAGTACATACTCTACAATTACGACGTACGAGGAGTGGAGACTGCACTGCACTGCACTACTGCAGCAAGTCATATTATACACACAAGACAAGACAGACAAGACAGACAGACAAGACAGACATGATTGAAACACACACACCATACAAACGCCATACAAACATCACACACTGTCGAAACACACACACACACACCCACCTGCACACCCACAAACCAGGCACAGGGTATCACAGCGAACGAGACAGCGACACCCACCCACCTACTCACCCCCCTCCCCTCCTGCTGTGGTCTGCAATATTCCCTGCCCACAAAATATATGCATAATACTACTGTATATAGGCACTCACTCCTCTTGCCATTGCCACCCGCGGGCCCTTCCTTCCCCGCCGCGGTTTCATTCAATAATATTAAACATTACTCACTCGCTCACATCACTTTACATCACTCACTGCACTCACTTCACATCACTTCACATCACTTCACATGACAGTACATTGCAGTAAATGAAAACTGACCCATCACCTCAACCATCTCCATATCTCACTCTCCCTCCATTCCACGGCGGATACACGGCAATGGTAAGACTGTGAGTGCACAATAGTAAGAATGTGAATGCGCGACAAAAAAAATACAAGCTAAGCTCCAAGGAAGAATCGGCCGTGGAGACCAGACCAGACCAGACCCGCACGCACGCACGGACCGCCGCCGCCGTCCAAGACACTGGGCGGGATGCCATGGGATGGGATGGGATGGACCCCAATCCAATCCAATCCAATCCAACCCGATCCAACCCATGTGGACTGAGTGGACTGAGTGGGAATGGAATCGAAACCAGAGACCATGCATTGGATGAGATTCACTTTCACTCTCACTCACTTCATCACGATCGCGACTCTCTCAGCTCAGCTCAGCTCAGCTCAGCTCAGCTCAGCTCAGCTTGGGACAGAACAGTACATACAATAACTACACTACCTACTCTCCACCATCTAGCATTCTTGTTTACAAACAAGAATACATACACGATGTTTTACACGTGATGGTGCGACGTCCAATTCAGACACGGAAGCGGAAGGAAGAAAAAGAAAAAGACGCACACGCTTACAGCTTACAGCAACATGAGAACAACCACCCACGCGAATCCTTCGCGTGGCACCTACCTCACCTCTCATCGCACCAACCCATCATCCTTCCCATTCCACCTTCCACCTTCCACCACAACTCCTCCCACTTACCACGCCTTGGGTCACATCGCACCGCATCGCCAATTTTCAATATTCTACTGAGTACATACCACCCATCAGCCGCCCCCGTACAACACAACACTACGTTGCGCCAACTTCAATAGCGCGCCCACACCCGCCCGATCGGGCGCCCACCCCATTCATCTCCTTCTAGAACCCCCTCTCCCCCTATTCCTCCCCACTACCACGCGTGTTCAGCGTGGGAGATGCCGCGCCGTCAGTGCCACCAGGACCCAGCTCGTGCCAGCCCGACACGAGAGCTGGGAGATTTGACCGAATCGTGTGCTATCCTGTGCCGTCCTCTCCTGTCCTGTGCCCCCTGCCCTGCTGCGCTTACGAGGTCCAACCGCAATCGCGTCGCGCGTGGCGTCGTCGTGGTTCGTGTCCGTCAGCTTTGAATTTCCCACGCTAGCAGCAGCCGCTTTCCCTGGCACTGGAGTGGCGCCCCCCCACCCGTCAGCTCGCGAGGGAGCGACGCGAGAAGAGCTGATCCTAGGGCTTTTGCTTTCTTCTTTTCGGCACATCCGGAGGTGGACCACGCACGCGGCTGTTCTGCGGCACGAGAGAGGCGAGAGTGGCGGGCTCGGCTGCTTGGTCGGTGGGGTTGGTCCCAGCGTGGCGGCGGCGATGGTGATGGGCCACGGAGATGAGGAATTATACATCAACCCCACATAGCCCTCGCGTGGCAGTCAGTGGTGTGGTGGGCGGGTGAGACTTCTTCCCGTTGAGCTCTGCAGATGTGATCTAATTGGCATGGCGGCGACGGCGCGGTGTGGTTGTATCTCGTCATGTATGGCGGCGCATAGCGTGGCCAGCGTCTCTTCTGTCAACACGACTGCCCGCTCCATCTGTACCAAATAACGTCGAATCGCCTTCATGCAGCTACCCCACTGGTTCTCCCCCCCGATACTCACCATTCACCATACCCAATACAATCACACGCGCGACGCCATTGCCGACCACCACAGCGACCAGACGGGCAGATACGAGCCCAGAGTCTTGAAGTACAACCAACGGGGGACCGAGCGCCCGGACCAACAGATACTCGAGTACAATTCGCAACAAATACCGAATTAGGGCACCCAACGACGCCGCCGAAGATTTACCTGCACGCGTCGCCATACGGACTCAACGTCGCTCGGACAGCGGCGTGTGCGTGCATGGCGAGGCTGCATATGCGCCAAAGCGGGAGTGCCGATCATATGCCGTTTTGGGGCGGCTTCTGGAACGAAAGGGAAAGGGCCAGCCTTGGAATTGGGGGTTGGGAAAGTGAAGGAGTCAAAGGATTGACCTATTGAGAGAGAGGGAGTGAGACGGGCAACGACGTGATGACGACGTGCATACAATTGGAAAATGGAAAAGTGCACTACTGGGTGGAGCGGCGGGTACGTCGATCCTACGCCAGCCTTAGCGCTTGTGGAAAGGAATATAGTTGGCTCGGCCTTGACGGTGTTGGAACGCGAATGCGGTTGGGTTTCCGGACAGAGGCGGGCGGCGCGGCCAAGCTCGGTCGTCGCCCCGAGACATGCTGATACCCGGGCGGCTACGTCGATCGGGCGCCAGTCTGGGGGAAGTGGGTTTAAAGGGCGATCTCGGTCTCGATATCGGTTTGGGCATGAGATGGACGGACGGAGGGGTTTTGTTTCCAGTTTGTATCATCCGACGAAGCATTG
Organism: Pseudogymnoascus sp. VKM F-4281 (FW-2241); assembly: GCA_000750745.1. Classification (NCBI taxonomy): domain Eukaryota; kingdom Fungi; phylum Ascomycota; class Leotiomycetes; order Thelebolales; family Thelebolaceae; genus Pseudogymnoascus; species Pseudogymnoascus sp. VKM F-4281 (FW-2241). Next base: position 4,275 of record JPJV01001405.1, read on the forward strand.
CCGTGCAAGGCCTCCGCGTGTACATACATACATACAATGCTACCCCAATCCCCGACGCACCTACCCCAACCGCAACGTGCGTGCGTCTAGGCAGGCAACACTCACACCTCCTCCTCTCCCCACCCCCCCCACGCGGTCACAACGCCACAGCGGAACCACTCCTACCGATCCTCATCACATCACCCCCGTGCGAATCCGATCATAGTCAAAGCATCCGTGTTGTCTCATCGCCAGATCTCTAGAGTCCAGTTGCTGAAGGAGGTGGCTATGCGGCGAACGGAGGGAGCGGGGCCGACGTCAAAGAATGGATTGGATCGTCAGGTTCACGGTGCGTAGGTGTCATGGGATGCGATGGCGTGTCAATGGCGTGTCCGAGCGGGGCGACGCGGTGGTGAGGGGTTGGTTGATGGGGGTTGGGGAGTTGTTGGTGCGGTGTGCTGTGCAGTTTGAGGTTGGTTCTGCGCCACAACTTGTTAAATGCCGGCTTTGGAGGCGGAGCTGAGCGGCGGCTGGTGTGTGTGTGTGTGTGTATGTGTATGTGTCTCCACGGAGATGGGGGCGGCAGGTAAGCGGCGCGGTATAGGGGGTAAGTTTGCGAGGCCGGCTGGGTGGGCGGGCACGAGAGTCTGACATGAAAACATATTAAGTCTGGTGAGAACAGTGACGAGTTGCCTTTGTGGAGCTAGGTAGGTGCAGTGGGTGCGTGCAGGAGGTGCTTCTTTCTTTCAGCCTGGACTTTATTATCTTGAGGCCTTTTCTTGTGGGCTCTGGGTTCCCTTTCTTCGTTTTTTCTTTTTCTTTTTTCATATCAGTGCTGTGCCAGCTCGTGGGATGGGTCGATATGGGAGAGAGACGGAAAGAAAGCCTGGGAATGGCTTAGGGGTTTGGGAGGAAGGCAGGTTTTGCTAGTTTTTGTGTTTGGAGATGACGACGGGAGTTGGAAAAAGGTGTTCTGCGTGAGGACAGAGGCACGGATACTGCGTTTGAAGCGGGATCAGAAACAGAGAAGAGGTAAGGGGGAGTTTCTTTTGTTGTACAGACGAGGGTGAACAAGGTATGGTTACAATCAAGGCTTGCTGAGGCAGTCAGGGACGTTGTGGGAATGCTGGCTATGGTAGGTGAGATATGTGGCAAAGATTCTATTTAGATATTCAGAATATAGTGAGAAAGAGTGTAAAATATTGTTCAGTAGTTCAATGTGTGTGAAATTCTGAGTTCCTTTATTCTCCAATTCATATTGAAAGTGCTGAAAGCGAAAAAAGGGGCTGGCGATATAAAATATTCGGATTGAGGAATAATTAATATCCTGACATTTTGAAATTATATAAATCCTTTTTTATAAAATCACATTAACCAATAATATATCCATGGAAACCAATCCCGTAAGAAAACAAATCTGTAAACACAACTGATAATAAAACATTTACTCTTGACGCATAATGACTGAACCAGCATTTCACCGCATATTGACAGTATTTTTTAGGAAAAAAGGGGCTGGCAATTGTATGATGGTTGTGGCTACAACTAGAAAGTTTATATTTCCATCCATTGTGCTTCTATTATCAAGGAACCTATCTTCATGACGAGCCGCAAGTTCCCATAAACTTCGAATCAACATCCCCCCTCCAAATCAATCCCCCCAAAACCAGCCTACACCTTCACCAACGTCGTGTGGAACATCTCTATACCCCTCAAAACCTCCATCCCAACCAGCAACTCCTTATTCACCTTAAACTCCTCACTCTCCGCCACCCTCAAATGCGCCTCCAAATCCTCCCACCCCACAACACTAACCCAAACCTTACACTCCCCCTTCACCCCCTCACTATCCACATACTCAACATCCCCCTCCTCCGCCCACCCCTGAAACACCCCCTTGGCCTCCGAGTCCTCGAGCGCAGGACGCAACTTCTCTATCCTCGCCGCGAAGTCGTCGATATCCTCAGCCGTAATGGAGGCGGGGAAATAGAAAAACAGCACCTCTGTGACGTTGATGTCTGCCTGCTCCCCGAGTAGGACGTGCGGGATAGGCGGGACGTGGAGGACTCGCGGGGGGAGGGAGAGGTTCATGATTTCTAGGACAGGGGAGGCCATGTGGTCGTGTGCGCTGTTGTCGTCGTTAATTTCTTTCTTACATTCGTTAGGGACTAATATATGATGTGAGGTGATGTGAGAAAAGGGATATACTCACGGAGAGGCCAAGAACTGATTATGGGCCTCCGTAGAGTCCCAATCGATGAATATGATGACTGTATCTGGGCTCTCGGCTACCTGGCCGAAATAGGCTGCGTGTGCGCCCTCAGTGGCTAGGACAGCGGCTAGGAAGGTACGGATAGTTGACGCTGTAGGGGATTCTGCGTCTGAAAAGTCGGCGGGGGAAGTGAGCTTAAAAGTTGCGATTTCGGTGATCATTTTCGAGGATAATCGTTGCTGAGGGCGAGGAGGAAGGTGAATATCGAAGTTCTAGGGGATGGGAGTGAGCATATTTAGGAGATAGGAGTGTTATACTCGAGCGGCAAGGGACGTGGTACAGATCCGCTGGCATCTTGGACACAGCATACACACGACACGTTGGAAGGGAAGCAAACCTCCAATGGTTCTCCCTTTGATACCTACTACTTGAGTCACATGCTGAATAGTTTCCAAAAATCTTTTAATGGCTCACAGAATAAAGTTGATCTTCATTGGTATATTCAAGATGTGCAGGGTTCTCCAAGCAAACCATCATGCCCTCGCCCTTTTCGCTACAACAAATCCACTCGAAACCGGCTTCCTGACCTGCCCCTTTCGACGCCCCTGAAGACTCGCCTTTGACGATACAGTATTGTGAGACACCTTTGGTGCAAACCCTTCCTTCTCAACCTGCGCTACGCGATAAGTGGTTGATCCAAGCTTCTTGTCTTTCGGCTTCTTCTCCTCATAAGCAAACTTGATTTTCTTCGACACTCGCGGCTTCTCCACTTGCACTGGAGCCTCATCCTCTGAAACGGCGTCCTCGAGGAACTCTTCTGGCAGTAGGTCTGGAAGGGTTGTACGATCGAACCTGGGCTTGGTAGACGCACGTCCTGCTGGTTCAATGGTTATGCTCGAGTTCTCAATGGTGGCGGACTCGTCCAGCTCCTCGTCCGCGTGTTTCCGCTTCTTAGCCGCCTTGGCTTGAGCTTTCAGCTGCGCGTCACGGTCTTTGCGCTTTTGGCGCTCGGCTGCTTCTTTTCTGAAACAGAAAGTTAGCTATAATTTCATGTACTTAAAAGGAAGGAGTATATTACTGTTCTGCCGCCTTCGCAGCTTCACGTGCAGCTCCTTTAGCTTTACTCTGCGCAGCTTCGGCGCCAACTTCCTCTGGCGCATCATCGTCAGAGCTCTCATCCTCATCCTCCTCTTGTATCCTTTCTGCTTCAGGCTCTGGAGCTGCTACAGCTTCCACAGGGTCGTTATCGCCAAACTTCTTGTGCTTGGGTTTTGCGACAGGCGCATCGACAGCAGTCAGAGAGCCATTGTTCTGGCTGTGGCCAACTTCCGCTTTGGTCGAATCTTTTGAAATAATTTCCTTCCCCGCAGGCTCTTTCTGTTCTGTGGTACTGGCCGTCTCTCCTGTAGACTCCGTATCGACAACCCCGGTATTCCTCTTTCCTTTGGGCGTTGACTTCGGTGTACCCTTGTTTGACTTTGCCGATGGTGTAGACGCAGTAGGTTCTTCGGACAATTCTCTGACTGGTATTTCCACGGCAAGGTGGCTCTGTGTAACATCTGGAGAATTTTCGTCCTTGGTCCGCACAGGTAGCCTTCGCCGTTTCGTGGGTGTGCCCGCGTCTGCCTCTGTCGCCGCTTTCCTGCTCAGCTCAGTGCGCCGGCGCTTCTTCGCACTCGCAGATAGTAGCTCATCTGGCACGCTGCTATCGTCGGGATTTATTAACGTTGCACTCGCACCGCTTTGCCGCCTCGTGGTAACCATTGTTGATTTTGGGGTAATGGATTTCTTATCCGCCGTGTGTTTTGTCAGAGATCGCCCGCCCGGTGATTTCTTCTCGTTTTCGGCAGCTTGGTCGTGCTTGTTAAAGGGGACGATATTGCGCGCCGAACTGAGGATTCGTGAGAACATTAGAAGAGTTCAATTTGAGCGAGGTCCGTCATGCAGGGTGCAGGAAGGCGATTCAACTTTTTTTTGAGAAAGTCCCGCGATAAAGTTCCTGGCTACCGTAGAGAATTTGATATCGCGCACGGACCACGAGTTTATTTGCACGTGAGGAATCAAGGCGTCTTATGGGGTATTCTGTATTTCATAATCGAAGAGTAATGAACGACACTTGATATTATATCGATTATTTCGCTTTTATCTTACACGCGAAGGATTTCCGCAAGTATCGCACACTAGCCGCGTTAATCTCAGGGGCCAACTGGCCCATTGGTTCCAGCCAGCTCAAAATGCAGTCGATGGGACATCTTCTCGGGACTCACAGTAGAAAGGCATTACGTCGCTGTATTAAACCCTCAATACGGCCATTCTCGAGTACTTATACATACCAAATCAATGTACCAAAGGCACCGTCTACTCGCCGGCAATCGAGACCCCTGAACGCCCAAGGCAGACCAGATCACCACAGTCAACGGCGAGAATGGATAGAGGCGCTAATCGGGAATCGAAAAGCTACTATTGCTCAATTTCAACTTGCCAAAAAGGCGGGGGCCTTAAGCGTTGAGCCTGAAGATTCAATCGAGCTTCTGCGCTCTTACTGCAATACAGTGGCGGAACCTGGCTGGGAGATCCGTTTTTGCAGAGGTGAGCAATCCATCCAACATGTGACGCGGATCTGACCATTACAGAGCATAAAATAGATCCTCCTACCTTAGCTATGGTTAGCAGGATATTGAACAAGAGTCCTGTTCGCCCTCTAAGGAAAATGGGGGAAAATATGATGGTTTGTGCCGCAGTGCTTGGCGATTTAAATTCCATTGTCGCCGTCCTCAACAAAGCTTTGCGGAACGACGGTCAGCTTCACCATCCAGGTCTACTTATCCCCATGACCAAGCTCAAATTCTACGCAAACCAAGGAAATCCAGAGGCGATGGTAATGTATGGCCGCATCCTGGATCGCCAGAAGAAACATGGGGAAGCTGCTGTGATGTTCCAGAAAGTCGCAGAGACCCCTCGTGATGGTTCCGTCGATGCTGAGATTGGCAACGCGTTGATCCAGCAGGGGAATCTCTATTATCGAAATGGCAAGAAAGAGGATGCGAGGATGAACTTTAAGAAAGCGGCGCTCGAGTTTGATAATCCAGAAGGTTATTATAAGTTGGCATTCATCATGCCAGACGAAGACCCGTTAAAAGAGACCTATCTGCTCAAAGCTGCTGCTTCCAGGATCAGAGAAGCCGTTGTAGAGCTTGCTGCCTTGTACAACAGGACCGCAGAGTTGCACGCATCGTCTGGGGAGCGACAGCAAGCTAGACTTCTCGCGGACGAATGGCAGAAACTGGCGGCACACCAGGCGGGTGAGGCAAATGGGGTAGCCGTATGAGAAGGAGACCTTAGCAGATCTGAGCCCAATGTATAATATGTACTCTTACTTTTTATTTGCACGCCATGCACACAATATCGACAGCATCGTTTACTAGCATTATAGCGACGCTCCTTACGCATCTTCCAAAGGCTTAGATTATTTGTCTATCCAGGTATAAGTAAGGATTTGTTCAATGCATCCCGTCGCTAGACACGCCACAAACATGTGATAGAAAGTAGCAATAACCCATTGAATCTCTTCTATCGATTTCCACATTTGGATGATGCAGGTTCTCTGCACCAACCAATCATGTCCAATGGGGATGCGCTATACGGCTTACTGCAAAAGGGTAGTCGCGACTAAGATGATAATGTTGGAACAGTGTTGGAAATATATAAGGAGCGCGATCTCGGTGAGTTGGAATAGGCTAATGATACTTAGTATGGCGGGTGATTACTCATTTACAGTATGCCCCCGCGGCCTGTGCCAACGTAATATGAATTCCTTGCTATTCACTTGGCGGGCTTATATCATTGGTTACAAATTGTAACGTCAGCGCAGGCAGCAGTAATGCATGTCAGTATCATATGCTCCATGCTATTTTATAAATAAAATCTTCATAACATGAGTGTTAATCTTCGTATTCTCGACTAGGCATCCCCTTTCAAATTACTAGTCATTCCCATCCCTGCCCTCTAACCCGGACAAAGAACCACCAACTTATTATTCCAGCATTATATCCATAATATCCGTAAACGAATGCCCAAACTAATTTAAGATCGCATGATGTGGGTTTGCTGTCAGACGGATTGGATCCACAGTGGCTGAGGGCCGCCAAGCGAAAAGGGTAAAAAAACACAAGGTAGGAGAAGGCATCGAGAACAAACTTACGTTAGGTTGTTGGAGTTTTTAGCGCTGTGAATTTTGTTCTGGACAGCAACTCACTTCTGCTCATGTTTATCTTTCAAACTTAACCTCATCTCGCTGCTGGCTAGCTGGGAGTGTTTTGTTTTTACCGCTGAACGTGATAATGGAAGAAGTTTGTGAAGCCCCATCAGAGAGGGTTGCAAGCGTAAGCACTAACTGGCTTGACCTTCCTGTGATGCTATTTATGTAGAACTCTGGGTTGCTGTGCCACATTAGTTCCAGCACGCTTACCCTGAGCCCTCGATCGAGAGAAGCACCTTTCGGGGGAAACCAAGACTACTTAACCTCCCTATCTCTCTGTTCTGCCTTTCCTAGCCACTATCTTCACTTGCCCATTCCCACAATATTATACTTTTCACATATATCATACAAACGTTTTCAACAAGATGCGGTCAAGCCTCTTCTTCCTTGTGGGTGGTGCCATTGGTTTTGCTTGCGCACTACCACAACTCGACGATGTCACTGATTGCAAAGACGGCTCGTTCGTATCCCCTCTAAAGGCCAATCATAATCATATACTGACATCTATCCCCAAAGTGCGCTGTTATCTTGTCTCTCTCCTGTTGCCAACTGGGTACAAGAGCAGTCATGCACTACTAGCTCATGCGTTTGCGAATTAATAAAGACCCAGACCGAGTAAGTATCTCGGCTCAATCCCCTCTCTCTTTTTCGCAATTTCCAACACCATGCAGCTGCTACAAAAACCACTGCCCAGAGGCCTCCATTCCCCCTGAAATCACATCTTCATACAATGATAATTGTGGCGCCGATGAGGGTGCTGCTGGCATGCTTATCGCTCCAGGCGTCGGGCTTGTTGCTGGCGTCGTTGGTATGGTGGTTATGTTGTAATGTCGCTCAGCATGGGAGCAAGGGACAACCCGGTACAAGAGAAAGTGTTGAGAATACTATTTCATGGAGTTTAGTTATGTGTTTTCGGTTTATAATAATGGACTACAAAGATTGTTATCCATCGAGAAATATATCTCCATCCAGCCACCGCAGCAACACTGGTAAAGACCTACAGTATCGCTCCGTGCTCATTGTAGCATTACCATCTTATCTGCTCTTTCCTCCTCGAATCTCATATTAAAGGAACCTGAGTTTTCCGTCGGGTTGTCAGTGAACGGAATCGATAGATCATTTGGATCTTCGGTAGGATTCCAGGAAGATGTGTCGAATTTCGGATTCCCGCCGTCAATCTACTTATACGAGGCTTCTAACTAACCCTAACGATTATAGTACAGCGGGTACTAGGCCTATTTTTCCAGCTTGAAATCAACATGGTTCCCGTACAACTTTCACCGTATGTTTAAAAAAGTACTGTCGACCTGGGAAACATCGTCTATTATTTATATTTCTACTAAGCTACCCAGCTCCATCTCGCTTCTAATAAACTTCTTTCAAAATCAGGAAATACCTACTTCACTATCCGCTTAGACTGTATGGAGTTGGCCGATCTTCCGGTCGAAAAGCTAACATTCGGCGCATCGAATCCAGAATAGCAACCATCTCCTCGCTGATGAACTCATAAACCCAACAACTCTATTGTCAATACTTCTGCATCACATTCTCAAACAATTCATCAAAAGGAAGCCATACATGACGACCTCCTTTTTGTCCTTCATCATCGTAAACCCGGCATCATTCTTCCCATCCCTCCCACCAACCTAACGGCATTGGTCCAAGAACATCAATGTGGATTGAAACCATTTCATCTGCTGTAGTAAATTCGCTGCTGAAGATAACCTTTATGCCCAGAATCTCTTAAGTCGCCACGGGTAGACTTCAAATGTCTGCTGAGTATGAGAGTGCCACTTGTGGCTTGGATCGAGCTTCCGGGGGGGGCATAGAAAGTGGGGTGCAAGAGTCTTTACCAGGGCGACCTTTTTCAAGTGAAAATGCTTCGTCAAAGTCGCTGAGAATCACGCACATGAGAGAGGGAAATTTCTTCAGCATATTTTCCATGATAGAACGACAGTATGGCCTTTGGGCCGATATTTAAGGGAAGCGGCGTTGCATTGCGTTTCGTAATATTGTCAGCCTCGGATTCGCTGCATTTTCTATATAGTTGTTCTATTGAAAGCGATCACAATTTGATGGAAGCTTAGCTGGGACGTTACGGAGGTGGATATCGCCATAGCCTTGTGAATGCCTTGTGAATGAGTGTATGCAATGGCCTGCGCACTCGTCTTGATCATCATAATCGACAGGGACGTTGCCAAATTTGAGGCTGAGTAGACAGGAACGACCAATCGTATTCAGTTACGAGAATGTCTTGGTACACCAGTGGCTGAACGATGGGACCAATCAGTATAAGAATTTTCCAGCCCACATACCGTCTTGGCATTTATAGCGCGAGGCTGTACAAACATCAGTCAACCCTGCCGTCTTCAGTAACAGATTATATAGCTACAATGGGTCCCCCGATATCAGCTAGAGTGTCCTTTGTTCTTTAGACAGTTTAAGCGGCTACATTGTCTAATTTTCTGAAATACACAATAACCCAGCATGCCTAGCATGGAACTACACAAACTGCGCCATCGCAGAGTCCATAGTGGCCGCTCGGTCGAATCTGATTACGGCCCTCAAAAAACACACTCTACCACAGGCACCGACCTGCCCTCCACATCCCCCCCTACCTACTCCGACACCGCCGTCCTTTCGGACTCTGATATCCCCACCGCCGAATCCATAGACCCTCACTACAAGACCTACTCTGTCCACAACCTCGACATGCAGAACATAACCCTGCACGCCACCCAGGACGGACCAGCCCTTTACACAATCATCAACAGCACCTTCACAGCCGCCCACTCCGTCGTTCTGCATGCTGGCCCGCGCACTACGCCCCCAATTGGCGCGGCCAAAATCTCGACCTTTAAGGGAACCAACCAGTTCGGCGTGCGCGCACGCGGAAGCACTGGCATCGAAGGCATGGAGGGCATGGTGTGGGAGGAGCTGCGGCGCACGAGCTCCTGGACCCATGGTATGTATGCGTTCGAGTGGATGTGGGCGGATGGCGAGCGCCGGAAATACGAGTGGCGGCGTACGTCGTCGGCCTGGGTTCTTGATGATCAGGCCGATCTGGAGCTAGTGGAGAAGGGGCGGGAAGGGATGGTGCTGGCGAGGTACACTAGGGGGAAGTTGATTCGGTGGACTGTGAGGGCACGGTTGGAGGTGCGGATTCTGGATTCTGAGGGTGAGGAAGAGTGGGAGAGGTGGCACACGGTTGTGCTGTTGACTGTGATGACTCTGGTTGAGATGTCGAGGCGGAGAGCGAGGCAGAGGAAGAATGGGGGTGGTAGTTAGTTTATGAGAGATGAGGTTAGTCCCAGGAGTTTATCGATACCGATTTGATTTATTCATTGATTGTTTTCTGTGCGGACTGGGATATAAAGTCGCTCTTGTGGGATAGTTTTTAATCCGACTACTACAAATATTTTTTTTATAAACCACAATCGTATCTTAGCTGAAACTTTATGTGCTTGCTAATGCTATCATAGCAGCCATAACTATTTTAAGGGCTATCAGGTACATACGCGACGTGGAGCGCGGGTTTATGCGTCGAGCATCACCCCTGCGATTCGATCTACCATGCTCTTTATCCCTTTTATTCTCGATTCCTTCGTGCTCCCCAGAAACAGCCCCGCCACATGCCATGCATGGATCCCACCATCGTCTTCATCGACCACAACCCTTACGCCACAACCATGCAATAGCTCGACTAGATCGCGGATGTCGCATGCCAACACCTCTTCGCTCCCATATGAAATGGCAAATCCCTTCAGAGGCGCAGCTCGCCGCCACCAGTCTACATCCTTGCAAATCCCTGGGCTGGCGACCGGATCATAGACGGAGCCTGACCTTCCTACGTAGCCATGCGCAAAAACGTGCAGCCTAAAGGCATCAAGGTAGTCGCTTTCAGTGTCGCGGTGGGCTGGGGACACGAGTGTGGTCCATGGTGAGATGAGGAATGCCATCCCAGGCTTATTGCTCTCTGCGCTAATCGTTCTGGCCTCCCCGTTTAGTTCCCTGGGGACTCGGCCACCTCCGTTGGGACGAGCGAGGCGGAGGAGGAGGCTGAGCATTATCGTTCCGCCTGCTGAATCGCCGGCAATGCAAATGCGAGAAGGCGAAACACATTTTGAGGTGAGGAGATAGTTGTATCCGGCGAGTGCCTCCTCAACCTGAGAAGGGAAACATTTTTCAGGGGCGAGGCTGTACTCCACCGCGAAGATGGCGGGATTAGAGAATTTGGAACAAAGTAGCTTGAGGGTGACAAGGAGAAATTCGAGGTAAAAGTAAGCGGACCCCATGCTGAATCCGCCGCCTGTTTATATATTATCATTAAAGATTCTGCGGGTGGACGGGGAACTATCAACGAGATATATATCGTGTGAGATACCTACCATGTGCAAAATAAAACACAATATCTGGATTTTGCGAAGGATCATCAATCATCCATATACCCTTCAAGCTTCCCTATATTATGTTAATGTCAGTTACACTGAATTAAAGACCAGCGTACCTGTTCAATGTCCTCCAAATACACCGGAAGGAAAAGATATCCATGCCTGAGCATGCGATATCTGAAAAACGGCCATGAAACACCCTTGGCGAAGAATATGCGGGCTATTGGTGGCTTGATATTAGTAAAACCATAATGGACACAGCGGACGATAGCATCCTCGAAGATAGTGGCTTTGCGAGCGAAGGGTTTGGCGGTGAAGCGGCCGATGAGATACCGGTCGTTGATGATGGATACAGGGAGTTTAAGAACTTGGTGCCGGTTAGCTGGTGGTTTTAGACAGATGGGAGCGTAGATAACAATTTACACAAAAATGGAAGGATTCGCAATCCGCACGTAATTAGGTCAAAGAGACCATTGTGTAGGAGTTGTTGAGGGAAAAGCAGGACTACATAGACGAAGCAATCCAAAAGAGTGATGGGTCCCAGTATCATGATCTAAACAAGCTGTATTCGTAGATTCATTATAAGAATTTCAATTCAACATATAATGCAGATAAATATGATAAAGAGTAAGATGGAAAATAGGCATTAAAATAAAGTTGTCGGGGATTGATTGATGGATTGAGAGCATAAGTTGCTTTCATACGACCCTAGTTCTGACAGGCTATGTCATTACTGCATATACAAGGGTCCAGTTCACAAGTAGAGAGCGAACAATTTTGTTATTATTTCCGACTGACGCCAACGAGTTATAAGGTAAAAATACTGCGTAGGATTTGTTTACACCTTCTATATATGTATTTCCCGCATCTTGAAGCTGGGCAAGTTAAGATTTCGTCATTCTTCTCTGGTACAAGACTTCCTCTTTAGTACTAGCGTAGAAAGTATCACGTGAAGAATCACGTGCTAGCCGCGTGTAAAACCCGACCGCTGGAGCTGTGAATGGAGCTGGTAAAGAGGCATTTACCAACTATGTAATATGTTCTAGGTATGGACTTTGTCAATTATCTACCTCGTCGTTGATATCCACCTCTGGTCAACTTTGGCAAAGCCATGACCTGATTTGAAAAGTCCAAACAAACACGCGACAGAGAACGGCGCCTCCTTTGGCAAGATGGCGGCAATGGCTTTCACCCAGGCTGAGCTTATCAGGTAGAGAACATCTTTTATCACCACAATGCCTCAATTCTAACTGGAACAGCTCGCTCTCTCAAGAGGACATACCTATCAAACTGCGTTGCGCAATATGCAGCAAGCTGGCTATGAATGCATTTCGCCTGCCATGCTGCGAACAAGCTATCTGCGAGGATTGTAGGTACTAAGAATCCCTCATCGGGTCAACAGTGGACTAATACATTATTCTAGGCCAATCATCTCTCCCTTCATCTTGCCCAGTGTGCGAACATACACCAGTTGCTGCAGAGGACTGCAAGCCTCACAAATCACTACGAACTACGATTAAAGTGTTCTTAAGGACGGAAGAAAAGAAGAGACTGGCGCTGCAGGCAAAAGCAATCAAGGATACACCTCCAATCACACCAGTCGAAAATGCTCCAACTCCAGTCGCAGCGCCCGAGGAGTCAATGTCAGAGACCGCGGCTGAAGACATGGCCGAGGGACCATTGCCTATAACGGAGCAGGCGCCAGTGTCCGAACAAGATGGGAATGCCGACACCACAGCTGTTACGAATGGTGATGCTGTGAATGAAGACCAAAAAGATATCCTACAGCAGTCGATAGAGGTAAGACGGTCGGATCTGCTTCGTCCCGCACCTTCTAACATTTACCAGGAAATCGCGCCCGGCCAAGAACATACAGGGGAAGATACAACTGCTGGAGAGGTTGCAACCGACGAGAACGAGGTCACCCAAGAGGGCGAAAAAGACGCCAATGGTGACGCTACAGGTATGGCTGGGGTTGGGATGCCTGCCATGCCAGGTGGATTCAACACAGCGATGGGTGGGTTCCCGAATATGACTGGCGACATGAATCAAATGCAGATGCAAATGGCGATGGCTATGCAGAATGGAATGGGAGCCAATGCTTTTGGCGGATTTCCAATGATGGGTATGAATATTCTTCGAAAATAAAAAAGTGTCTAGCTAATAATCCCTTCAGGAATGCCCGGAATGTCGATGGATCCAATGGCGATGCAAAACATGTTTATGAACGGAGGATTTGGGGGTATGGGTATGAACGGCATGAACGTTGGGATGGGAGGCATGGGAGGATTCGAAGGCGTGGCAGGACAAGGCTTCGGAGGTGGTGGTGGCGGATGGGGCGGACAACAGTGGAATATGGGCCAAAATAATTTCAATCCAAATGCTGCGCTTTCTGCAGGAATGGGCCACACTGACTATGGCGCCCCTCATAAGTCTGGATACTCTTTCCAACAATACCATGGTGCCAGTGCTGGCTACAGCCAAGGTGGCTACGGCCGCAACCAGTACAATGAGTATGGCCACCAAGGCGGTAGCGGTTTTGCTGGCCGCGGGAGAGGCAGAGGGCGTGGAGGTTACGGCCGCGGTGGCGGGTACGGACATGGTGAGTACGCACAACACGGCAACTATCAAACTAGCGTTGCGGGCCACGTGAGTGAACCGGCTGCGACCCAAGGAGCCAAGGAGCAGCAGGATACTGAGCCCGCGTCTAATGTCGATGAGTTTGGCCGTGAGATCCGTACTCCTTCCGCCATTGCAGAAACTGAAGTAACTGCCACAGACAATGTGGAGACAAACGGCGTCAACGCCGATGCCGACATACAGGGTGCCACAAACCCCATAGCCACCCCCTCTGACGTCCTAGATGCAGGCCCAAAGCCGATCCAGACACTCGAAGAGGTCGAGCAGGCGCAGTTCGCCGGCCATGGAGGCGCGTATGTAGCCCGAAGTAGCGCGTACGCGACGCAAGCGCCGCCGCCGTTGGCGGATGTGCCGATTAATGCACCCACGGGCCCGAAGGCCATGCGCGAGGGGCTGCCGAACACGAGTATCCTGCACTTGCGTGGGAGGGCTCCCTTTGGCGAGTCGAGGCGAGAGAGCGGGTCTTCTGCGGTGCCGGAGACAGAGATGGACGGTCGTGTGGAGTGGGATGGTGAGGGAGCCGAGGGTGCTGAGGGGAGAGACGGAAGCCAGCCACGGCGCGCTTCGAAATCGAGGTCACGGTCGAGGTCGCCCAGGCGTGAGAGGAGAGAACGACACCGTCGTCGGAGAGATGAGTCAACTTCAGATGGCAGCAGGGAGCGGAGGCGGGAGAGACGGCGCAGAGAGAGACGGCGTGAGGAGGGCGAAGGCGCTGGGGAGGGCGGAGAAGACGTCCAAGAGGACGAAGCGGAGGCGGAGGCGAGGCGCGAGCGAAGGGAGAGAAGGAGGCGGGAGAGAGATAGCGACCGTGATGGCGGGCGTGACCGAGACCGCGATCGGGACTACAATAGGGAGCGTGGCGATCGGGATAGAGAGAGGGAGAGGAATCGAGATAGTGGGCGCGAGAAGGGCAGAGACCGTGACAGAGACCGCGAGAGGGACAGAGATCTCAACCGCGATCGTGACCATGGCCACAAATCTTCATCACACAAGCACCGGTCGCGTTCACGCTCTCGCCGCCGCCGCCAGCACTCGCCCTCTGTGCAGAACAGTGATGCCGCTGCGGGAAGCGGAACTCGTCCGCCAATGGGGCCGCGCGCCATGTCCGGGAAGGAGAATCACGTCGCCCCTGCTACTGCGAAGGATGCGCATACAGCGGAGAGGGAGGCGAGGGATCGGGAGAGGCTTGTCCGGGAGGCACAGCGGATGGCTGGGTTGGGAGGTGGTGGAACAGGGAGGAAGAGGGGCGTTGGGTCGGGGTCTGGCGTTGGGGAAGAGGGGGGTAGGAGGAAGAGGGGAAGGGGGGAGTAAGGTCCTTGGGCCAGCTGAGGGATTTACGATATCGTGGTCGCATGTATGAGTATATTGGCTTTAATAGCGAGGGCTGGCATTCATGGTTGCTAAATCTTAGGATGAACGAAGGTTTTGACAAATAGCGAGGTCACGGCGTGCTGTGAATCTGGTTCCTTCGCAAGACTTGTCTCGAAGATTGTGGGATCATGGATTTGGCTCTGTGATTCCTTTCTCATCACACATCCACCCCGAAGATCGTCCAATCCTAGGCTCGGTCATCTTGACACGACCTGACTCGCCCAACTCCCGGATTTTAGGGAGCCTTGCGCCGGCCCATCCCAGCAACGGCTCCACAGGCCGCCCCAATACCCCCAACATTCACAGCTAGCAATATGATCTCGGCAGTTGGGCTGAGGTAGCTCGCAAACCCACAGAGATATGGCACATAAAGTTAACCCCCTTGTATGCCTGTAATCCGCCCGTCGCTCGGATCCGCGACGGGAGCGGGAATGCCGCACCCCACCACCCCTTGCTTGCTTATCCGTAACATGTTCGTCCCAATCCGTCTGCAATATCGTTTCCCGGTTGCAATGAGACCAAAGAATATATATACTACGATATTTCACACTTGGCCTTGTAGTCTAGCTTGTAGTTGGACGGGGCGTCTCATACGCCATGGTACGCCATAACGTCTCCAAACACCACGCGCACTCCCAAACCGTCTCACAACCAAGTGGTGGTGGTGGAGGTGGACCCACCCCCCCATCAGTCCCCCAACCCGGCCCCTGGAGCTCGTCAAGAGTGTCCTCTACGCGATGGCCGCATCGGGCTGACCGGTAGCAAGATAGGGCACTTCTGAAACCACACCAATCCGGCGCTTACACCAGCTGCAAGGTGTATGCTTCTTTGGTGTTGACCACCCAGACCAGCCATGCAGACACGGGCGAGCCGGTTAATTCCGCCAAGAAAGTGCTGGTTCGTGGGATGGTGTGTCTGAGTTCGTCGACAGTACTCGACAAACAGTAGAGTGGGGACATGGATTAGGACGGGAAAGTGAGCCGCTGTTTGGCCGTCGGTATTGTGGTAAGGCCAGCCTTGAAGGATGGGCGTGAGGGGGGGGATTGCGTGGGAGATGGACCGGGGGGAGAGCGGGGGAAGGTATTCGCGAGGATGGGCGGTTTGCGGGTAAGCTACTGCCGACGACCCGAGCCGTCGTTCCTGCCAGTCTTGCCTTCTTTCAGTATCGTGGGCTTGGGTAAGTCTGCGGGCAAGATATTGTGCAAGATGTCAGCCGTCTAGCCAGATCAGTTACCAATCACCAGTCAGCGGGAACGGGGTGAGATTTACAGTAGGGGGTGATAGGGGGAAGGGATGGGATGGATAAGAGCTGTTCTGTTCTGGCTGTGCTGTCGGTGCATGGTGGCGCGAGCGCAATCGTGGGAGCGGGTAAGGGAGTTTTGCATCGGGGGAGGGGGTGATGTGTCGGTTTCGAGGTGAGGGGGTGGCGCTCGCTCGGCGTGATGGTGAGTTGAGGGTTATGAAGGGGTGGTGATGGCAGTACTTGAGGGACTCTCAAATGACTCGTCGGTGTTTTATGGAGCGTTATAGTTTAGGGAGGATAGATGGCCTTGTATTGCGCCGTGACATATTGGAGCCGAGATGGTCCGCCCACGCCGCCCATGGCCTGAGATGTGAGTGCTCGTCGTGGACGCTGTAGCTCCACAGGAGCGTTCACCGATCGGCAAGCAACATATCGTTCGAGATGTTTGAGGTCGTACTCGCCTGCCGCAAGTAACCCTTCACTGAGCGGTCACTCTGCCAGCACGCCACTGAGTTAGACAAAATATGAACACACCTATGAATCAGCGCGGTAGATGTGCGGCCCTCAGCCAGCCCAGCTCGTACAGGACCTTCTCTTTAAATATCCGTCGTGTTTCTACTCCCTCTTGTCCGTGGACGATATCGTTACCGTCGCGAATACCTGTTCCTGCAACCTACCACCAATAGCTCCTCTCCATCTGCCATGCCTCACAGCTCCCATCCATTGGTTTTGGCATCCTCCATTGTGACAGCCACCTGCGTCGCCCAACTTCTCGGGAATGGGCACGGCTGGTGCGGGATGAGTTGTGCGTGCCTGCGTGTGCACGGTGGGGCGCGCTATACATTGCATTATTCGGTGAGCGGTGCGTGGCGCATCCGTTCCGTGTCGAGAGGACAAGAGGTGTCTTGTATGACATGGGGGTTCCGGCAGCGTGGGTGGTGTGAGGGCAGGGGTAGGAAGGGGGCAGTGCGTGTGAGAAGGAGGGAGGGCAAGGGAGAAAGAAGGATGGTGAAGTGAAACGTATGGGGTGCAGCAACAACAATAGTGAGCAAGTAACAGTGGAGGGGATATTGAGGATGGTGGTGGGCTGGGAGTGGATAGGAGTGTGTGAGTGGGGGAAGCACGGGGAGCACACATGGACGGAAGACGAGAGGACACAGGAAGTGTGCAGGGGCGGGTGGGCAAGGTTGTGTGAAGTACTGTGGACCACACACGACCAAAGTATTGATCCACGTACCAGGTGCGGTGTGTGTGTGTGTGTGTGTGTGTGTTTGTGTGTGGTTGGTGTGGTGTGGTGGTGTGGTGGGACGGGCCATGCTGCACTCTACTATCCGCACTTGCATGGACAGAAGCAGAGTAGATGAGCGCGTCCAGTAGGGCGCCGAGGCCGACGAGGTCAAAGAGGCGGAAGGGAAAGAGCGATCGATGGAATGGAGTATGCAGACTCCCCATCGTCGCTGCCTCAATTAGCACCTTTAGCTCTTTCGCTCCTTCCCCATCGTGCTGGGCTGGATTTTGCCTTGCCTCCTCGTCTCCTTCGGTCTCCCATCGACGCCTACTAGCCAGCCAAGATCCCACGAACCCACCAACATGGTATCACCACCGTTCTCATTCTTTGGCCTGCCTAATAAGTATGCAACCCCGTCGGCAACCCCGTTGGCGGCCAACAGCGGTTAGATGCACAGTACTTCGTTCCACTATGCGGAACCAATCTGTCGGGTCGGGGGGGCGAGAAGGTGCATCGCCGAGGAACTGTGCGTCCATCTTCTCCGTTCACCTGTGATGCAGTCCCACCTGCACTGTCTCCGCCGTTCCTAGCAAGAGCGCCGTATGCGTCTCTGGGACCGAGGAAGGGGCAGGGAAGGGGCAGGGAAGGGGCAGGGAAGGGGCAGGGAAGGGGCAGGGAAAAGGATGTAAAGAGGGATTGAGGGGGAAAGGGGTGGGCGGTGTCATGGCCGTGTGGTTGGTTGGTTGGCTGTTGGTGCTAGGCACAGTACTGTATGCGAATGCGTGTGTGTGGGTGTGATGTGGTACTGAACATTGCCTCCAGTTATTGTTGTTTCCGCCATCTCACCCACCGCTATCTGATCATAGCAGATGCCAGGCGGGACCTCTCGCCGGGCAACTGAACCGACTATCCATCTCTCTTTATCGCGCTTGCGGCGGCGCCCGTCTGCCCGTCGCGGGCGCCCGACACGGACGTGGCGGGCGGGAACTATTTTACCTCCCTTGGTTGATCGGCGGACAAGTACTCTCTCTGCTGTTTATATCTTCGTGGGGTGGGTCTTGGCCGGATGGTTTGGCTTGGCGGCGGCGTGTTCTTTCGCTTTACCCACCATCTGGTGTGCTGCGTTGGCTGGTGTTGTTGGCTAAGGAAATGCGCTCCGATGCACAGTGCGGTAAATACTAAGGTATTATTGATCCATGAAGGACACCCTGCGGCTACTCATAGGCGCATGCCATCGCTGCATCGCTGCATCGTTGCTTCTTAGCCGGGTCGTCAGTCCGTCTATACAGCCATCGGGCCATCGATAGTACCCTCGATATCTTCATTGTCTCCTAGACCGACCACTGACTGCCGCAAAGAAATCGCGCTCGCTGCACGCCGATGCTCGCCGCTCCACTAGGCTCCGAACTTCTGTTTCTGTCCTCCTTCCAGGGTTCCTTAAACCAAACCTGGAGTAGTACTGTACACCTACTGAACTGTACTAAGTATGTTCCGCGCCCTGCGCCCTGTTTTCTCGTCTGAACCCCTGTCTCCCCCCCAGCGCTGCCTCCCCTCCTCTTGTTTCCCATCCCCGTCCCATAACAGTCTACCATCAGCACCAGCTCGAGTCATGCCAGCTGCCAGCTGCCACCATCAACGCCCCTAGCTGCCAACATGATGGCCCATCCTTCTCACCATCTAGGCCCGGGAGTTGTGCAACCCGCCAGACTGTCTTACAACGCACAGCATCCTGCAATCCTTCCAACATGGCACCAATACACCGTGGCACAATCCGTTACATCGCCGTTCTGCCTGCGATGCACCTATCGCAGAAGTATCCTGAATTGTTTATCTCGCCTCGCGCCGTCAGCAACCACAGGTCCACAGCATGCAATACGCTAACTCATGCGAGTACCCTGCCGCACGGTAGCGGCGGTACGGT
>JPJV01001407.1:0-30822 GCA_000750745.1 Pseudogymnoascus sp. VKM F-4281 (FW-2241)
TAGCCCCGCCACGCCCACCAGCCACGCGAGATGCTGGGCGCGAGGTCGGAGGTGTAGCGCGAGGCGTGCTTTGTGATGAACTAGCGTTGCCAGATGACGGTTTCCATGGCACTGTAGTGACTCTCGGCGTCGGCTGCACAGACGACGACGATGGTGGGAGAGTCGGGAACGCGGATTCTCCTCTCGAGCTACTAGGTGTGGCGGTATTAGTCCACGTTCCGTTCCTGCTCTGGCTCGATCGTGAAGATTGCTGAGTTGAGGATTTGAGTTTGAGGACGCGAGAGGACTTGGCGGGGGCGATGGTGACGTTTGCTGGCATGGAGGCGGTGACGCCGGCCCAGCCTACGCTGGTATTACCGGTCATGCCGCTGGGGCCGGGGAGGGACGGGTAGTCCTCGTTGATAGCTCGCCAGTCGTTCCAGGCGGTACGGATACCCTCGGCTTTCTTGACGTCTTCGTAAAGGTCGGCGACGTCGCGGATGAGCGTGCCTAATGCGGAGCTTGATGTGTCGGAGAAGAGGGCGAAGAAAGCGTCGATGAGTGCGGAGGCGGATATGGAGTTTGAGCGGTACGAGGACAGTGCGTTGCGGAACTGGGTTATTTTGAGGTTGTCGTTGTTCAGCAGCTGCGTTGCTTTCGAGATGACGGCCACGTGGTGTTGGCGGCGAGCCTGCTCTTGTGGTGAGAGATCAGCCTCCGCAACCACTGGGGCTTGAGGCTGTGCTGCTGGAGCCGTCCGTGATGCCGTAGATGGCCGTGATGAGGTAGTGGCGCCTGTGGTACGCCCCGACGTTGCTGCTGCCGATTGAGCCGGAGTGGGCGCAGTCAATTGTCCGCCAAAGGTGCGCGTTGTTACTGACTGTGCACTCTGGATCGCCATTTGGCGTTGGAAAGCTTGCTCGTCTCTACGGAGAGGTTGTGCACTTGATGCTGGGATTGGCTCCGCATTTGGATCCCTTCCCCGCCCACGATTCCGTGCTTCTCTCTGGCTCTCTCCTCCTCGTCTTTCCTGGATGTATGGTGCTCGGTAGTCGAACGACGACAGGTCAACAACTCGAGCGTCTCGCCTTACATCCTTTGACAAGGTATTGGCGTGCTCCTCGAGTTGATGTGCCTTGAGATCCATCTCCGACGAAAATACGATAAACTTCTTCTCCTGGCATTCTCGCTCCATACACATGTAATGGTCCTTCTTAAAGTGGCCCTCTAGAGACTCGTAGTTGACGTAGTAGTGGGGATTCCGGCTGTCTGCCCTGTCGCACAGGAAGCATCTCTCATGCTTTTGCCGACAATGCACATAGAGCTCATCATCGCCATAAAACCTCTGCCCACAGAAGCTACACAGCGGGTGTCCCTTGAAGCCACTTTGGTCCTTGGCCCCAGGGTTGTCGTCACCCTTGGACATATGCATCTGCAACTCTTTGTCTGTAAACAGATCGTGCTCGTGCGTGAAGACTTTCTTATGCCGTGTGCAGAGATCACACATCTTCTTGTGGTGGGTACCCCGTACGTGGCGGTGCAATTCTGGCCATGCTCGACACGCAATGTCACATGTAGGTTCTGGGCAGTTGTAGTGCAGGAGGATAAGTGAGTCGCCCATTACCTCTTGAGTCTGGTATTTGATGCCGATATTGTGATCCGTGCTTGCGAAATCTTGCTCAGCATAGTCCTCGAATCGTTTGGTTGCATCATCAGTGAAGATGACATATGGTGCTTCGGTCTAGAGGTTCGGGTCAGCATTTGAACTCCCACAAGAAGTTGAAAAGGGAAACTTACTCGACAATGAGCGCAGTCTTTAGTTTTATAGAGGGCTCGCATTCGTAATGCACAGATATGACATGTTCTGTGGTTGCAAGGCGCAACGGCATTGTGGACAACGGGCGATGCGCAAATAAAGCACACCTCCGCGTCAACATCCTCTTCTTCGTCATCCTTGGCCTCTAAAGTCCGTGGAACCATCGCAGCTGGCATCTCTGAAACCGTTGCTTTCTGCGCAAACCGCGTAGCCAGGTCGGCGGGTGTTAATGTGCTGCTACCTCCTCTTGAGCCTGCGCCGCGATTGCCTCCCCTGCCTCGCCGAGGCGCTCTACCCTCATTCTGGGTATTGTCTGCTGTTCCTTCCGCTTCATTGTTTGCCCTTCCTCCTCGTCCTCTTCTACCGCCCCTTCCTCCCCTGGCGTTATCCCCTCTGGGTGCTCGTGGTGGGGCAGTCTGGGCGGACTCGGGGCGAGTGGTGTTTGTGTCCGCCATAATAATGTTTCTCCGGGTTGTACTGCACAATCTTATATACAAATGTTAAATATATCTCCTAGATGCAGATATATCCTGCGTCGGCGTTGTTTGGGCGCGTACGTTGGAATTATCCGAGCTGGTTGTGATTACGGTGTATGAGCTGGAGTGGAAATTTGGGCGTGGGGATGTGGGGTCAACGAATCATTAATAGCAGGGCTCGGAGTGCAAGGCTACGAGGCTGTGACTTGGCACTGCTACCACACAGATTGAATCAGAGTCATATATGCAACCTCCTGTTGTCAAAGCCTAGGCTGACTGTGACGAAACAGGACTTCTTCTGCAAACATCTCACTTTAATCTTATGTTACTGCTATTTAAACTTGGCTACCATGCTTGCGGGGGTGGCGCAGAATCACATGGGAGTCACTCGGCCAAAGTTCTAGCGGCTGCCATTCGATTTCAAATCACCTCCTCAAATGTCTGCCACTATATCTAGTGTTTGCTGGATTATCCTCCCTGCAATGAATATTCATAAATGTTTCCCCTTAAATTGATGATGGGTATCCATCACAATAGCCTTTGAGACCCCACGCAGAACGCCCTATGTCCCAGTAATGCCATGTATCCACGCCCTTTGTCCCCATTGATCACCCATTTTGTCTCTCCACCGGTGAAGCTAGTTTTGCGCTGCTGCTGCTTCTGCCGCGAGCTCCTCAACCTCGTACAGGTGCTTCCCCAATAACTTGTTCATTGTGAACATGTGAACGGTATCCTGCTTGAACACCAGCTTCATCTTGTTGTCGCAGAATATCTGGCGCTTGTCTGAGGGATCCTGAAGATCGTTTCCTTTGATATGCTTCCATATCTGCTTCACAACCTGTGGACGAGACAGCTGGAGACAGTCAGTTTAAGGCGCAGAGTGGTGCTCGATTCACATACCTTGGGTTCGCCAACCAATGCGGCCAGCGGTTCAGAAAGCGCATATTGTTTCTACTCGGTGTTAGTCAAACATCCCTCCCAGTATGCTGTGGTTGACTGACATGAAACCCCCCTTTCCGTTCGACCACCTTTTTCTCCCCATCCGAATTCAACTCAATATCACTATCATCCGCTGCCTTTACCTTCGCCGCGCTCTTCTTCTTCTTAACTGTTGACTTCGCCTTCGTTGGTTTCTTATTAACCCCACCTCTTGTAGCCCTACCTCGGCTATTCTCCTGCGCCTGAAGCAGGGCAGCTAGTTTCGCATCGCTGTCTGCTGCCGACTGTTTCTTTTGTTTCTTTTTCGGAGGCGCACTGCCACCATCTGAGTCGTCGGGAGTACTCTCGTCTTTGACTTCTGTCTTGACATGGCCGTTGGTCGTTGGTCTCGGGGCTTTGGATATCGGCAGATCGGGCGAAGTCGACGGCTCGGAAGTGATCTTGTCGAAACGCTCTTCAATCAGTGCATTGACTGCAGCCTTTTAAGAAAATATTAGTAAAAGTAAAGGCATTGAGCTAAAGGAGCCTGTGTTACCTTCTTCTCTGATAAGTCATGGCCAACCTCCTCTTGTAACTGGTTCCGGACCTTCTTTACTGATATAGTTGCTAAGTCGCTTTTGCTGAGAATATTATCGATGCAGATGCTAAATTGTCGAACCTGTTCCTCTGATAACCCCATGTTGGCAGATAAACTGCTGAAATGTGACGCAACTGGTATGAATGAATCGGTTTCGTTTAAACGGTACTGGCGTTTGAGAACTGGCGCAAATGATGACGGCTTGCTTCAGTGCATTAAAACTCTAGTTAAATGTGATTGACGAGCTCTTTGAAGTGTATCTTTTGGAGGTTTGCTTATGGTCGGTGGTGCTGGCTGCTCAATCCTGGCTGGCGCATGCGACTGCAGCTTCTCGACTTCGCAATTCGCCAGGACTCTTTCCAGGCGTGATGGCAGAGAACCAGCCCTGATATGTATGTGAATAGTATAATATATATTTCTATAATTCCAAAGGAAGCAAGTCGGCAAACAAGCTGGGGAGTAGGATGAATGTAGCTGTTGGTGAGGGCCGGATGTGGAGTAGTTGACGAATGGGTGGGTGGGTGATGGTTTGTCGCGACCATGATCGGCCAACTGAAAGGCCTGGATGCGGCCGCTCCCGCGTTTAAGCGCCGCCATGGGCGTTTTAAGTTTCAGAGAATGGCATCGTTAAGAAACATACATATCCAATATTAAATAGCCGCCGTAAGATTCAATTGGACCGCACTGTCTATATCAATGGTGGCTATAAAATCAATTCATCGCGAGCTACATAGTACTATAAATCCTAATCCTTGTATTGACTCCCCGCACCCCAAGACCGCCACGCCAACGAACTTCCCTAGGAGTTCAGACTCCCTGACTTCTAAAAATATCATCACATAGCATCATAGCCCTGCTGGCTCATAGTACTCTCTAAATCGGTCCACCTCATCCCATCTGACCTCATACACAACATTCCAGCAGCCAATGAGTAGGTTTGGGAATTTCCTTGTCCAGAAGCTCAGATACCCCTCCGGCAAAGGCCCGACATCCTTCTTTAACTTGTCCGACATATCCTCATAATGATTCTTCTTATTCCTGAGAGCTCTCAGCAAATCCAACAATCTTGCGCCAGTGTATTTTCTCTGTTTCCCCAGAGAATCTGTAAACTCCTTCCCAAGCGGCTTCATAAAGTCTCCACGAGTGATTTCTGGCGCCCATCTCTCAAGTTCGATAAGCGCGTCCGACGGAGGGTCCCTCTTCTCCTTTTCAAAGTGGTCTGAGACATCGCAAAGAAAGTTTAGGCGCTTCTTAGCCGACCAGAAAAATGGGTGGGACATCACTTGCTTCGCGGTCGGACGGGCCTTCGGGACCTGCTCGAGCATAGACCTAATGAGGTCGGTAGCTTCGAACGCATAGTCGCCAAGAACATCAAGTGGGCTGAGCCTATATTCGCCTTTGCGAATATTAACTTCTCGCATATACCTATCGCCGCAATCGAAAGGATGAGATCCCTTAGTGAGCACGTAAAAGAAGACCAGCCCAAGTGAGAAGATGTCGATGGCCCGAGTGGCACGGCGATTGGGCATTAAATCAGCAGATATGAGTGGTATCCCTGATGTGCTGTGACTGCTGGAGAGGGTAGACTCCATGGCCGTAACCGAGCCTTCGCGAAGGTCGTCGTCCAGGAGGAGCTCAGGGGCACGCCAGCCAGATGTACCAGCGGCATGTGCAGTGGTAGCGCGGAAGCTTGACTGTTCGCCTTCGAGTTTCTTGCAGAGTCCGAAATCGGAGACCAGAAGTCGAGGCCTACCGTCTTTACCCATCGAGACTAGGATGTTCTGGGGCTTGAGATCGCGATGTACGATCCGAAGATTATGAAGATGTTGGAGGCCATTGGTGATTTGGTAGAGAACATTGGGGAGATCTCGTTCTCCGCTTTGCGCAAGGTCGCGATGAAGTTGCGGCTTTTCAATGACGTCTGCTAAAGATGCCGAGCACAGTTCGAGCGCGATATAGAGGAAACCTTGGCTTTGCTGCTGAGCGTAGTATCGGATAACTGGCCAAGCTATTAGTTTTTTGGAGATTAATACATAACTTGATTGGGGGCATACCATTAGGATGATCGTCACTTTCTCGTAAGAGCTTCGTCTCCTGGGATGCAATTTCAAAGAATTGGATGAGCATCCTCTTTACTGCCACGTCCCTTCCGTCAAATTTGCCTTCGAAAACCATGGTGCCATTGCTTCCTGTCCCAATGAGCTTATCCAT
Organism: Pseudogymnoascus sp. VKM F-4281 (FW-2241); assembly: GCA_000750745.1. Taxonomy (NCBI): domain Eukaryota; kingdom Fungi; phylum Ascomycota; class Leotiomycetes; order Thelebolales; family Thelebolaceae; genus Pseudogymnoascus; species Pseudogymnoascus sp. VKM F-4281 (FW-2241). The sequence continues at coordinate 5,999 of JPJV01001407.1, forward strand.
ATTAACCTCGAGGCTGTTCATGCGAAGAATTGGGCCTGAGATCTCATTGACACCATTAGGCAGTGTTTCTACATCCGGCTCAATGCGGGTAGATCCTCCAAGCATTTTCGCATCACGGACTGCATCTTCAACGGTAGCAGGCGATGACGGAACTGGTCCATCTGAGCTCGGTGGCTGCCTCTGCCCTTTCTTGTGCTTGAGACCGCCACGTTTCCCACGATGGGCTTTTTTGCCTTCGGCCTTTGGCTGCTTCGGTGGACGCGAGCCATCGTTTGCAGTAACTTCGCCCAACGGCTCTCGGCGGGCCTCATTGGCCACATCTTGTTTCCCATCTTGTTTCTTCGTCGTAGTTGGCACAGTATCGTCCGACGAGTCTGAGCCTCCCACGGTTGCCACTTGCGGAAGGGCTTCAGGAACCACCGCGTCTTGTTTAAGTGGCGCATCGATATTCGAGAAGTCATCAACATCTTCGTCCTCTTCCAGCCTTCCCGTGAGCTTTGCAATGACGTTGATGTACTTATTGCAGGTTGATTTGATCCATCGGGCTATGTCTCTGTTGTACCAAAACAGAAGCGTGAGGAGTAAAAGTGTAGTAATTGGGTTATTAACGAGTTCAATTATGCTCGTCACTGCTGTTGTTGGAAGTTGCCGGACATGGTGCAAAACTGATGGTTTGGGCCCCAGCGCTGGGGAAGTCGTATCTGCAACTGCATCTCTACGAGTAGTTTCGTTATCGCTTTGCAGTTTGTCGAGCGCATCCTGATCGGTAGGTCCGGATATGGTCAACAAAGGCTCATGTCTACGGCCATCGATCGAGTGAAGCCCAACCAGTGCCTTTTGAAGCTGGGAATTGTTCACTGGCTCATGGAATCGCGCCCGTTCCAACCAATTCGCTGTATCGCACTGCGCCTGTTCGGGACCGTCGATGACCAATGGGTAACTATTACCAGACATTGCATACCAGTCTCCGGACTCGGTATGGTTGACAAATATGCGGGCATGGCGAATACTTTCATGGCTGTCATCCACCAACGGCGGCACAGGCTGAGGAAGGATGATAAGGTCGGGATTTTTCGTGTCGGCATCCAAAGGACGGGCCACGTCAAAGACTCGTATAACCGGCGAGGGGAGTCTTGCATTATATAAGGCACCCCTATCTTTCGACCTCGTTAAGTCATATGCGAAGACGCCTCCGTCGTGGCTGCTATACATATATTTTCCATCAAGGGTGCTCCGGTGCTGGCGTAGTAGATCCTGATCATAATTGTTGGGACCCCATTCTGCGTACTTGAGAGTGACGATAGGGTGCCCATCCTTTCCTTGAATTCCGACGGTGTATTCGGTTCGGCCCAATGTCAAAGTCCCCCGAGTGCTACATTCCTCACCATCCGGGTCTTGAAACCCATCCGGGCGGTCGCAAGTGGCTTCTCCTGGACTAAATGAGCCTGCGGACCCGAACCATTTAAGCACTGCCCCATTTCTGGCATCGATTGTCCACAATGAGGTTACTTTGTCGCCAGTATAGACCACAGCAGGTTCGGTATCAGCGTATGGCACCATTTCCTCAACCAATTTCTTCATGGTGAGACCAGTATTGACCAGACCTGGCTGAGGGCCACCGGGGATATAAACGAAGAGACTGCCATCGGCGCTTGGTTCGACAATCCAAAGATAGTCATCCACAGGCTGATGCTCTTCACCGTCTTGGCCAGTTCCATTTCTTTCGTGATATGTGGTTTGTACGACGGGTCTGTCCACGTCCAAGGCCCACCGCTGTGTCCCAGTCTTCCTATCTCGGGCATACAACTTCCCGTCGACGGTCGCAAGAAGCACAAAGTCTTCTACATCCCAATCCTCAAGACTCCGCGCAGATTGCGGCGAGAGACCAGCATTATTCTCTATGCTGGATCGTCCTGTGGATGGTGCTCGAACGGCGGATCCCGCCGGAGCAAAAGCTGCGATAGCGCTCGCATCGTTTACAATATTTTCTATGTTCTTTTTGTTTGCACCTGGTGTGCCTTTCGCTCGACCCGCATTCACTGGTGATTCGAGGCGTTGTGCTTTGTTTCCAAGTGTGGTGGCCTCGAGGGTCGCAATGGGGTCGGCCTTGATGGCTTCGCGTGGGGAGTTGTATTGGTCCCCAACATCACGGCCTGCGTTTTGCTGCTGCTGAGCATCGATGAGCCATGGTAAGAGTAATATTACTACCGCGAGAAGGATTCTATTCGCGGCAGTCCCTTCGGCGGGAGGCCGACGCGGCATGATGGGACATGAAATAACACGCCGTACAGTGCCTGGCACTTGACAAGTTCGACTCAGAACCCGAGTGGCGGCTTCGAAGAGGTCGGATTGACGGGTATTTCGAACGCTCGACAATAACAGCGACGGGTGATTGTGAGCAATTGTTTAAAGGGAGGAGAAAGCGATTCGAGTATTAATAATGTATTTGTTGTGCGTCGCACAAACTAAACTCGAGGTTGGGGGGGAGCGAGCGAGCGAGCGTTTCAAGGTGTGCGACAAGGGTTTAGTATTCTGAATCGCGAGCTGACGAGGCCCGGTCGTTATTACCTGTGTTCCTTACGATTCTACAGGCTTCATATTTCAGACGGTTCAGAACTTCTCGTACACATCGTCTACGTACTCTATAAAATACCCGTAGAGTTGATTTTGTACTGCTGGAATTATCTTTCGCAGACGTGGCAGTGTAGTATTCCAATCAGTCGTCTTGTCTCAACACGGAACTTATAGTACAGCACCCTTGTCGTCGCACATCCGACGACAATTTATTTTTTCAATATCGCGCAGTGCTGTCTCAATATGAAAGACATACATTTTAAAGAACTGGGCCCTTTTTGTCTACGCGCCCAAGTGAGGGATTTCATAATAAAAAAGTGAAGCCGGCAACCTCTAATCCCGAAATGCATTTCTTCTTCGCTGGACCTTGTTGTACAAGTAGTACTGAACACTTGTATTGTACTCGGCTCTATAAGTGAATCACTACGTAAACTGCATGGGCAAGTTACACCTTTTTTCCCGACCATGAGTGCATTTTTTTGTCACTGCGAAGTGATTAAGGAAGGTATGGTACAGTGGCTTCGCCATTAGCAATCAGCTTCTCATAATACAGCCGAGTTCTCCTGTCCATGCCACATCTATTGTCTTTCCCTCCGTCTCGGTGCGCTCCTAATGATATTATCCACCCTCAGCAGAAGCTGCAAAAGTCAGTATTAAGATATGGTAGAACGAGTTAGGGTCTAGCTTACCTCTGCAGCCTCCGATGCTGACGACACAACTGCCTTTTTCAACTTGTAACTCTCAATAACACCAAGCTCGCGCATGTCGGTAATACCGCCGCCAGGTGTCATCAAATCCAAACCGTAGGTGGTCATGCCGTCATAAATGGCGGTTCGCAGCTTGGCCACAAGCTCGCTCGAGTCGTACCCGGCATTGTCTGCGAGGATGGTTGGCAGCTGGCGGAGGGCAATGGAGAAGGATGCAACGGCAATTTGCTTCTTGCCGTCAACCTTAAGTGCCGCTGCGTCGACGGCGCGGGCCATCAACATCTCTGCGCATCCGCCTCCCAGGGTGGTTCTTGGCTCCTGGACTGTTTGTGACAGAACAGCCAAAGCATCGTGAAGTGATCTCTCGGCCTCGTCCAAGAGCTGCTCGGTGGCACCTCTCAGGACGATAGTGCAAGCTTGGCCAGCGGCGACACCAGAAAATTTGATCAGCGTATCCTCACCAATGATGACTTCCTCGATGACATCGCAATGCCCAAGCGTAACCAGTTCCGGGTGATCGAAAGTGGATGCAATGTCGCCGCCAGTAACCAGCGCGAGTCTCTCAATTCCATCGAAATCAGCATGCTCGATCGACATAATTCCAGCATCCGAAAAGAGTTGCTCGGGCCAGTTGTAGATAAGCTGCCTGTTGATAAAGCAGTTGATTCCATGTGCCTTGATCTTCTCCACCTTGGCCCTCATCTTCTCCTTCTCTGCCTTCTCTAGGTCCGCAAGCTGGCTTGTCGACGCAACGGAAACTCTGGCCCCGAAGATCTTGATCTTATCTGTGTCCATTGCAGTGTTCGCAATCATAATCTTAGCCTTCTCCAGTCTCTTTGGCTGGTTGACACCAATCTTCTTGTCTAAGATGAAACCCTCATCGAGATAGGAGTCGCTCAGCTTTCCGCCAGCCTTCTTGATGATTTGAATGTGGCTGAGATCGGACGAACCCTTCATGCGTAGCACTGCGTCGCATGCTAGCTCTGCAAACTGATCTCTGTCTTGGGCCAGAACTTTCGAGCTCAGAGTTGTCCGCGCAATAGCGTACAAGTCCTTCCTGAACGCCTCCTTGTTGCTGCTGTGGTCAACAGCTGATTTCTCGAGTGCCGCCAAAGCAGCTTGGCTTGCTATCCTGTAACCCTCAATGATCGTCTGCGGGTGAATCTTCTTATCGACCAGCTTCTCCGCTTCTCTTAAGAGCTCTGCTGCGAGGACTGTGACTGATGTTGTGCCGTCTCCTACTTCGTCGTCCTGAACTTTTGAGATGTTCACAAGTACTTTTGCGGCTGCGTTGTCCAAGGCGATAGACTTCAAGATAGTTGCTCCATCATTTGTGACCATAATCTCGCCGGTAGAGCTACTGGCAGTTAGCAAAAGCCTTCACTTGAAATAGCTGCCCACATACGCTGATTGTAAGATCTTGTCCATGCCTTTTGGGCCTAATGTGCTCTTCACCAAATCGCCAACTGCGATAGCTCCCACAAAAGCAGAAAGGCGAGCATTCTCACCCTTCTCTTCTGTAACATCACTCTGGAAAATCTGCGTAGGGTTGAAAGAAGCCATTGTGAATGATTATGCCTCTCCTATATCAATTTCAAGGTGTTTATACGCGCAGGCTACTTTTTCAGAACGCGCTTCACGCCTAATCGGCCACCGTAGCGAATTTCGAAAATTAGCGCGAGCCCCACGCACATCGCGATCAAATATTCAGCTAGAATCCTAACATTTGCGACGACAAGGTATACTATTGCAGCACTGAAGCCAACTTGCAGCAAATCTTCCTACCTATCAAGTAAGCTGATGCCCCCATATATATAATATACTGTTCTCGTTGTTATGGCACTAACCAGACCCAAAAGCACCCCAAAAGGATATCGCACAAATCGATTCACACCCACGATACACTGAGGGGTTCAGCACCGAACAGCGAACGATCCGCAATCATGGCGCCGTCCTTTGATCATCTTCCGGACCCGGAGGAGGAGGAGGAGTACGATGACGAGGAGGAGCTCGATTTTTCCGATCTGAGAGAGAAATTCGAGGTCCAGCTTCAACAGGGACTCGATACCTTCGTCTGCGTGGATGGCCTGCCAAAAGTTACCGAGGAGACAAAGCCAAAGTTGATTAAGTTCTTGTTAAGAAAACTCAACTCCGTTGGAAAGACGAAGGAGGAGTTGGTATTTATGCCAGTTGGCGAAAGTGGACAAACTGATGGGTATGTTGAAATGCCAGTTTATATGGTCTGGCCCAAGTGCTAACGGCAGTAGATTCGCATTCGTCGAATATGCTTCCCCAGCAGAGGCGGCAGCGGCAGTCAAGTCTCTTGATGGCGTGGCTATCGATAAGAAGCACACGATGCGCGTGAACAAGCTTACGGATATCGAACGCTATGGTCGCGAGGGAGCCGTCCCCGAGGATTTCACACCACCGAGAATCGAGCCGTTTGCAGAGAAGGAGCATCTCCGCTCATGGCTCTCCGATCCTGCTGGACGTGGCCGTGACCAGTTTGTTATGTTCAGGGGTGATAACGTTGGCGTTTTCTGGAACAACGAGAGAGATGCCCCCGAGAACATCGTTGACCGTGCCCACTGGACCGAAACCTTCGTCCAATGGTCGCCGCTAGGCACGTTCTTCACATCCGTTCACATGCAGGGTGTTCAACTTTGGGGTGGCCCATCTTGGACCCGCCAAAAGCGATTCCCTCATCCGTTTGTCAACTTAGTCGACTTTTCTCCTGGAGAGAAGTACCTCACCACATGGTCCAACAAGCCGATCTCCATTCCCGAGGAAGGTCACCCAGCTCTATCTATTGACGACGATGGAAAGAATTACGTTATTTGGGATATCGAGACCGGCAAGCCACTTCGTTCTTTCGCAAACCTGGACGTTCCAGGTGCATCGTTAGATGAGGCCGGACAACCAGTCAAGCGCAAGGTGCAGTGGCCAGCTTTCAAGTGGTCCTCGGACGACCAGTACGTTGCCAGGCTCAACCAGGGTACATCCATCTCCGTTTATGAGTTGCCAAGGATGGGTCTTCTTGATAAGACTTCGATCAAGATCGATGGTGTTGTAGATTTCGACTGGGCACCTGCAACTGTTACTCGCGATGGTATAAAGACCTACGAGCAGCTATTCTGCTACTGGACTCCGGAAATTGGCAGCAACCCTGCCAAGGTTGGACTGATGAGCGTCCCATCGAAAGAGGTTGTCAGGACGTTGAATCTCTTTAGTGTCACGGATGCGAAACTCCACTGGCAATCAGAGGGTGCATATCTCTGTGTTAAGGTTGACCGTCACTCCAAGTCCAAGAAGTCTCTTGCTACCAGTCTCGAGATTTTCCGCGTGAAGGAGAAGGGTGTTCCGGTCGAAGTTGTTGATTCCATCAAGGACACTGTTATCAACTTTGCTTGGGAGCCAAAGGGTGACAGGTTTGTTGCCATCACCACTGCCGAAGTTGTCGCTGCTACTGCCGTCCCGCCAAAGACTTCCGTCTCTTTCTTCTGCCCCGAGAAGGTCAAGGGTGGCGCTGCCGTCGGAAACTTCAAGCACCTTAGGACATACGACAAAAAGAACAGCAACGCCATTTACTGGTCGCCAAAGGGCCGCTTCGTTATTGTTGCGACTGTCCACTCGCAACAAAGCTTCGACCTTGAGTTCTACGATATGGACTTTGATGGCGAGAAGCCAGAGTCGGAGAAGGATTTGACTGCCAACCTTATGCTTATGAACACTGCCGACCATTTCGGTGTCACTGATATTGACTGGGACCCTACCGGACGATATGTTGCCACAAGCGCAAGTGTATGGAAACACACTGTAAGTTTTAACTATTTCTCGCTAATGACGTTATACTGACTACCTCGCAGATGGAGAACGGTTACCACCTCTACGATTTCAAGGGGGAGCAATTACGCGAAGAGCCAGTCGAGAAGTTCAAGCAATGGCTCTGGCGCCCCCGTCCAGCGTCCCTCCTTACCAAGGACGAGCAAAAGGCGATTCGCAAGAACCTCCGCGAGTACAGCAAAGTCTTCGACCAAGAAGATGCTGATCGCGGTGCGTCTGCTGACTTGGCCGTCGTCGAGCACAGACGTAACCTCCTTGATGAGTGGCTCGCATGGAGAGAGATGGTTGTCGAGGAGGTTTCAGCTGAGCGCAGAGAGTTGGGCTTGCCAGAAGATCCTCTGGAGGGCCTACTCAAGCAGACCGACGAGGGCGAGGACCAGGTTATTGAGGAGATCGTTGAGGAGATTGTCGAGGAGACTGAGGAGATCATTGCATGAGAAAGTCACGACCTCACGCTTATATTTCCTTCTCTGCATATGTATGGAGTAGCTCATGAGATCTAGAGGATATCCTCATTCTGATCGGTGTATCAGGGTTGGATGGTACACGCTGGCAATAGGTCAAAAGAATAAATGAAACGGAAAATTAGTTTTTTAGTTAATGGTCTGGTGGTGTGCCTATTCAAATCGTGCTGATAAATTGTAGCCAACCGCAAATGATATTTTGATATGTCTAGGTCTTTTCTCCATAACTCCGTTCGGCAGCAGATGCAGATCATTGCTGACTTAATTAAAGGTAATCTAACAGTATGAAGCGGCCTGTCACATGTGAATGGCAAAAAAAAAAGTGAATTATTCCCCCTTGATGTTGGCGGAAGTAGTTCGCTTGTTGCCAGCTTCCAGAGATCCATTGACCTTTACATACAACCATTGCAGTAAAATGGTACTCCCAGTCATCAGCAATGCAGAGGTACCAAAGAGGAGCGCTCTGTGGGTGGTTGACAAAATGTCGAAGAGAGGGTATGGGTAGCTAGTAACATTAGAGCCATGGCGCGGTTGTAGTTTTAGCCAGAGGACAGGGGCACTTACAAGCCGTTCTGGGTGAAGCAATGCTCGATCCACGCCCAGTAAGCGAATGCCACAACCATGCTCAAAGTTACCGTCGGTAAATTCTTGATGGTATAGGGCGGGCTTAGAAGCAAGAGATCCAAGACCAACAACAAGCTGGGCATAAAATGGACGCTGATATCGGCATATGGATCCAACATAATCTCCGGCGGGATTACGAGTTCTCTGTCGATGGCCGAGATAGTCCAGTACAGAATCGTGATCAGGACCTCAAGTGGGGCGCACAACAGGGACAGGCCGTTCTTGATGGAAAAGAGGCGGTGCGAGAGGGTGATGTCGGCCAGGAGACCAACACTGAAAGTGATGGCCGACACGAGGAGGCCGATAATTGTCAGATACTGGTAGTGCCAGCCATAGGCCTCGTTCATCGCCGTTGGAAAGTTGATCATGTACCAGAAGGATCCGGAAAAGGAGCAGAGACCCAGAGCATGTAGGACAAATGATATCGCGCGGGATGGTGACTCCAAGCGCTGGAGCGGATGCTTGCGCGAAGCAGAAACTGGTGACTTTGACTTCGCCATGGTTGCGTTGACTCCAAAAGCTGGAAATTTATTATACAATAATAAAGTGAACGGACCGGGGGGGGGGTTCCCTGGATATATATGTAGTCTCAACCAAATACCATTATAACGTGGAGCCGGCACATGTGCAAACGACAGGCCTGTCCGAGGTCTGGGGTTTGGCGTTGGCGCTTTTATGGGGACTCTTCAGCCTTGCCCTTGTTGAAAGTTGGCCATGTGTACCAGGGTCATTCGGCTCCGGAAGAATATATTCACCGATATAAGTATGTATGTAAGGCTACAAGGTATAACTAGAACGCGACCCAAACTATTTTCAGCCTCATCAAGTCCAGCGCCAATCCTGGCCTCAAGGATTAACCATGAGTTCAAACGCGCAAATCTCGAATAAGAGGCCGTACAATGAGTCAAATGCTGTGAATGACTCTCCGAAAGGAGGTCCTGCCGGCGCCGAAGAAGATGGTGAGCCTCGGTTTGACATGCACTGCCTGCAATAACTTACATTATGCAGAATCTTCGGACGATGACATGGGGCCGCAATTGCCTTCGGCAGCACCTAAGAAGAAGAGACGAGTTCTCCCATATGAAAAGCTCTACGTCGCTGCGCTACCTACGTCGGCACGATACTCGAAGTCCCTCATGCACAAGGAACAGGTAGCCTTCGTTACGATGACTCCACTCACCGATTTCCTGATCACCAGCTCTATCGACGGCTACGTTAAGTTCTGGAAGAAAGGCAACGAAAGCGTTGAGTTTGTGAAAGAGTTTCGCGCGCACAATGGCGAGATCAAAAGTGTTTCGGTCAGCGCAGATGGCAGGAGTTTTGCAACAGCGGGCTCCGACAAGACAATTAAAATATTCGATGTGATCACATTCGATCTATTGACTATGCTCTCTGTGGAGTTTACGCCAAAATGTGTTTGCTGGGTCCATCAGCGCGGCGCCTCATTACCTCTACTTGCAGTATCAGACGAGGTCAACCACTCCATACGAATATACGATGGAAGGGGCGACAATCCGGAGCCGGTCCATACCTTGAACGGGCTTCACAGAAGCGTTATCTCACTAATGGCATTTAACAATGCTTACAACTGCGTTGTGTCGGCGGATGAGAGTGGCATGCTCGAGTACTGGCGGCCTGGTGGGAACTATGAGAAGCCAGATAATGTCTTCGAATACAAGAGCTCCACGGATCTCTTTGAATTCAAGAAAGCAAAGTCTGTGCCGGCTTCCATTACAATCTCTCCTACCGGTGCACAATTTGCAACGATATCATTTCCGGACCGCAAGATTCGAGTTTTCGATTTTCCGACAGGAAAGCTGTACCGAACGTATGATGAGTCGATACAGACTATCGAAGAGATGCAGCAAGCCGGTACTGCCTTGCAGAAACTAGAAGATGTCGAGTTCAACAGAAGATTGGCTACAGAAAGAGAGATCGATACTCCGTTATTAAGAAACAAGGTCAATGTGGTCTTTGACGAGAGTGGCCATTTTATACTGTACGGGTCGATACTTGGCACCAAGGTTATCAATACCTACACGAATCGCGTGGTAAAAGTATATGGCCAGGAAGAGAACTTCAGAGCCCTCAACTTGGCAACATACCAAGGGCAACCCCAGAGGAAAGGCGTTACTACCGTCGCGATGGCAGCTTCGAATAATCCGCTGTTGCAGGAATCGGAAGTTCGGGATCCCGTACTTATCGAGACAGGCGTCGGGAAGCAGAGGTTTTACATGTTCAGCAATGATGAAGAGATATCCAAATCCGAGAGAGACGTACAAAATGAGAAGCCAACAAATCTCAACGCGCTGAAAGCAGTCGAAAAGAAAGTAGCAGAGACGGGAACGAGTGCTGTTATTCATACTACATATGGCGATATCCACGTCCGATTGTTCCCAGATGCGGCACCTAAAGCTGTGGAGAATTTCGTTACACATTCAAGACGGGGCTACTACAACAACACAATTTTCCACAGAGTCATACGCCGATTCATGATTCAGTGTGGAGATCCACTAGGTGATGGAACCGGGGGTGAGAGTATCTGGGGAAAGGAATTCGAGGACGAGTTCAGTACTCTGAGGCACGACAAGCCCTATACCCTGAGCATGGCAAATGCTGGGCCTAATACAAATGGAAGCCAGTTCTTCATCACAACCGAAAAGACTGTAAGTGGACACCCAGATCGTACTTTATATTAAAAAAACTGACAGCTGAATAGCCTTGGCTTGATAACAAACACACGATTTTTGGGAGAGCTATTCAAGGCTTGGATGTTGTTCACAAGATCGAAAACACAAAAGTGCACAAAGAGAAGCCAGAGGAAGACATTAAGATTATTAACATCTCAATAACATAGGCATTCCTACGAGGACGCATAGAACTCTAGCCTACGTAAACATTGAAATATGATACCCCACTTGCTCAAATCGGAAGTTTGCTGCATAATCACGCTATTGAGATCTCCCCACCTCTTTTTTCAGGTTCTTATCCGTCATCTATCTCCGATAAGGCGGCACTGCCCCGCCACTACCCCAAGTTTCAACCCATCTTTGGCACCATGGACCGGGCCTGGCCTGGTGATAAACTGCTCGCTGATATGATTTATGATACCACTATTGTTCTTGGGAGAACCATGCGGATTGCTATATATTATGGCGGCGCGGTAGCTCAGAGCCAATCTACAAGCGGACAAAAAGCACTACGGCGAAGTGGATCCTAGGCGCCGACTAGTAGAGATGCCCATACCTCTTATAACACACAAGGCTCTACCACTACCTCATATTAGCAAACCTTCCTCGCCTCACCCTGGAGGTTAGCCCTTGATGCCGCGGCCAAAGAAGCCTGGGGCGCCAGAACCCAAGAAACGCAGCAGAAATGGTTGCTGGTAAGTCCCATTCGTTATTTCGTGCTGAGTCAGCGAGGTTACGCTGTCACCTTTTTAAATGCAAGTGTTGGACACTGATCCTCTTTACCCAGGCCCTGCAAAGCTCGAAAAGTTAAGTGCGACGAGGCGCACCCGACATGTCTCAGTTGCCAGCGACAAAATGAGGTGTGCGACTATAGCGTGCGGTTGAACTGGGATGGGAGAGGGAAGAGGAAAGCTGAGCCGACAGCCGGAACACAGACGATTTTCCATGTCAATACACTCTCTGCCAATTTTGTCGTCCCTCCGAAAGAGGCTGTAAAGATTGAAGCCTCCGTCTCCCCGCGGAAAAGAACACATCAAGGCGCACCCTCAGCAAGCGGAGAGCATGTTGCGGGGCAGGAATCGACTCATACCGATGACTACCGCACCGAGAAGCCTTCGAAAACTCCTGTCCCAAATCTGACAACATGGGGAATGGATCCGCCAAGTTCGGACTCTACCAAGGAGCCTTCCACAAATAATATATCCATAAACTCCATATTAGCTGGTCAGAATACCGAGCAACCTTGCCCGTCTCCGCCATTCCAATATGAGTCACTAAACTCGTTATATACCCAGCCATTCGAGCAGAGCTATGAGAGATACCGTGATGAACATGGCATAAAATCACCTTCGGAATCGGGTATGGAAAGTCCAACGGGCAGCTCATTCGTCGATTTTGCGGGCGATACACGCTCCGCGAAACGAATCCGTTATGGGCCCTCCAGCGGCGAGATTCACTCTCGGTTTACGGAGATGGCACTTCCTATTCCTTCATTGTCTCGTTATAATACTGGAACTCATCCCAATCAGTCCTTCACGCCGATGACAGCGTCGTCTCAAAGTGACGATGGCCAGAGAAGCTTATCCGTTAAGCTTGCGCCTTTCACATCCAACGGTGGCCATATGTCTGAATGGCGAAGGCTTTCTATCGATTCTCTACTCTCTGGCCCCCCTGGAATGTCAAATGCCATGGGCACTGCCGGCTCTACCAGCAGAGAGCAAACGCCTCTTCCTTATGGGGATCCGCGTGATGACATTATCACTTTGGGGGTTGACATAGGGCGCAGAGACTTGGATATTGGGAAGAATGATGATGCTAATGCGATCTCGAAAGAACATATCAGTATTGACTTTAGTTTTGGAGAGCAAACAAAAGTGGCAGCCTTCGAAAGGGGTGGTTACTATGAAAGGTAAACTCCAATGTCCATGACAAAGCACAAAACTAATACTAGTAGTCCGGTCTGGGTCAAAATTCCTCGGTCGTTCCAGCCTTTGCCACCGATACTACAAGAGAACCCGATGAATGTCCTTTACTTCCACCATTTCATCTCACATACTGCAACGTGAGTCCTACTATACTTGCATTTAGAATCAAGCTGATTTGTTAGGCTTCTCGTCCCTCACCATTGTAGCTCAAATCCATTTCAAAAGATATTGCCTCAGATGGCTCTGCAGTGCAGTCATTTGATGAAGTTGGTACTGGCATATTCTGCATCTCACAGAGCTCGACTCTTGGACCATCCGGAGCCAATAACGAGAATTGCTCTATGGGTCCAGGGGTTCTTTTCCTATCTTCGCGACGCCATCGACGACCCTAAGAAAATAGTTACTGACTCTTGTCTTGCGGGAGCCATAATGCTGGCCTCTCTTGAGATCATATGTCCAAAGGCCTTCGGGGTCGAGATTCCATGGCAGCAACATCTAACTGTAGCAAGGCAGATGATTGTTGCTCGAGGAGAAGCGAATCCCAACAGTGAAGTTTCTGCTACCTTTGGCTTTCTATTAAGGTGGTTTGCCTACCTCGGTGTCCTGGGCAGACTCACCGGCGGACACAAAGATTTCCTATCCATAACAAAAGGCCTGGTAGCTTATGACAGCGAAGGAGAGCATGGTCTGCAGATCGTCTGTCTTCTTGGATTTACAAGCCGGTGCGCGTCCATTTTATCCAAGATTGCAGACCTTGCTGCGCTTTGTGCTCCGAGGCGTTTTGATGAGACCTGCAATGAGCGGCCAGGGTGGCAGCCAACGGATGATGTCAGGCAACAGGCCGAACAGCTAGTCGAAGACCTTGAACACGCAAGAACTAGCTCTTTGATTCAACACTGCCCGCATCTGCACTCTTCGGAAGAAGAGGCATATCAGTGGGATAGCCGCGAAATGGCTGCCACAAATGAGGCATATCACTGGGCTGGCCTTGTTCATCTGCACCGCCGAGTTCTGGGGAAGCCATCGACTGACAAGGACGTCCAAACCGCTGTGCGGGAAATTGTTAGCCTTCTTCACAGGGTAAGAAAGGCCTCTGCAGCAGAAGCATGCCTGCTTTTCCCCATGTTCAGCGCTGGGTGCGACGCACAAAGTGCGGAGGAACGGAGCTTTATAATGGAGAGGATGGAAAACGTCGAAGGAATTGGAATGGGCCAAGTAAGTTTGAGTTGCTATTCGGTAATCGCAATTGCTAAATGTGTTTAAAGGTTAAAAAGGCACGGAATCTGATTCAAAACGTTTGGGACACTGGCAAACCCTGGGAGATGCTTGCAAGTGGCGAATTTGTAGGCTGAAGCTTTCAGAGATATCGTACGCTAGATCAAACTCTGGCTGAAAGTAAAAACATACGAAGCAAGTCGCCCTTTCTCGATGGACATCGTCCCATTGCGGGCTTGACATTGAAAACACACAGTTTCTGTCAACATGACATAAGCTGCTACAATGTCCAAGATAAAATAGTCACTTGAATCCGCTAGTGCTGGGCATCACGTTAAAAGGCACCAATGCATCCAGAACTCAAAATTGCCACTTGGTAGACAGATATAAGAAAGGTGGCTTATTTGCGAGCAATCGTGGATGAGCCGCCCGGACGACGGGCTGCGTCGAAACGCATACAGCGATTTTTCGGTAGCTGGCTTACTGAGAAATGGAGCGCCGAATACTCACCATCATCTGAACTCCGGCGTTGACCGCGGTTTCGTGATGAGGGTTCCTCATTCCTGGAGGAACGGCTTGCCACTTGGCTAGCTTCGCAGTATTCGGCCACGTATGCCGCGATAAGCTTCAAGCCTGTCGGTACCATCTAAACGGGGTCCTTTGTGAAGGAGAAGCGCGATATGGAGTGTTGCTAAGTGCGATATATCGTGAATAGCAATATTCCGCTCCGAAGCCACCATCTCGGACTCGGCCGAGGAGGACCTATTAGCATGTTGTCGTATCTCTGCGTTGCATTATTATGCACACGTTACCGAATCAGCGTACTTGCAACGTTTAGTTTGGAATGCGCACGTAGTTGCGTTGGTAGTTGGGCTGGTCGCGTCTCCCAAGAGTAGCTGTTACTCTATTGCTACCACTGTTGATTATCCTCTTGGCGTTCTGGATGAGTCAATTTAGGGTTTCTGGGTTCGATATAGAGAGTTTAGGCCTCATCCTTGGATGTCTCTGTTGTGGTTGTTGTGGTACCGCTTGATGTGGCCTCTTACCTACCCTTGCTAGAAGAGTGGCCATAACTTTGAGGGCGGAGAGATAGCAAAGCCGCGCTGTGTAATTCCGGGGTGGTTAGGGGCATTTATAGATCTATAAACTTAGTCCTTCCCTTTTAATGCCTCTCTTGAATTTCGCTGTGCATGTGAAGTAATTATATTACCTTTGTGTATTTTGACATGCCACGGATAGCAGGGCACTTAGAGGCCACTGGCTGGGTTTGTTTTATTTTTGAAGCCCTCCATTTGTATGTGATTCTCTTGTTGGTTGTTTAGAAGGATTAACCATGGAATATGGAAAGTGTATGAACTCCTATCTCGATTATAGCAAGCGTCGTGTTGAAATTTCCAGCTATCTCAAATCACCCACAGTCTGGTATTATATCCGGTCGTCTGTGGTAGGTAGCACATAATTCTCCCTATTTCAGCTCTCGGCGAAAGACACTCACTTAGATGCGCAAATTTTCAGTAACTGAGGCCCCAGGCTCCTAGTCTAACCACAATTCCCAACAATTGCAGGGTCTAGCAATTGTTTGCAGTGTTTGTCTGCCCTTCAATATCGCTTCTGTCCAATGGCGTGAAGCCGTGACAGTCGCGCTTAAGTGAATATCTGCGCGCTTACCACTTTCTGAATCACCCACCTGGGTATAAATACCCCCTCTCCTCCCTCACCTTCTTATTTCTTCTTTCTCCTTTTTTGTTCCTCATTTTCCTTTCTTTCTTTTACCTTTCACCAAGTGGTGTCCTGTCGAAACATTTTCTCTTTCCTACAAATACCTTACCTTGGTTATATCCTTTATTGGATTTTGATCTTTGTTGGTATATTCACTGCAGTTTTTCTCTCCAATCAAAAGTTTGGTTTATATACTAGAATAGCCTTTTCAACGTTTATTTTTCTTCGTTTTTCTTTTTCTTTTTCTTTTTGTTCATATTGTTTGAACTGTTGAAATGATGATAAAGCTTTGAACACGCTCGAGATCGTTCAGATGGGCTGGTCAACGAGAGATGAATTTAAGTCTGATGAACAGTTTGGGTAATTGCGTCCCTCAGTCTTAAGAGCATACTGCAGTTTCGAAGAATTGTCGACTGCAGTTATCTGACTTCCAATAACAGTGTTCCTGAAGACAACCCCTGAATTTTTTTCAGCATTTACTTCAATCTCACTTTTGTCCTTGATTGTTTACTTCGAAGTATGAGTTTAGAAAGGGGGGGATGCCAACCGACTCAAGCTGAGATCGATTGTTCGAAATGATGATGAGAGATGCAACTCCTTTTCAGATTTGGCCGTGAAATGCGTCGAACTGATGAAAGTTTTGAAATTCACAATACTGATCGAACTTATTTCAATAAAAAATCAATCAATTCAACTCATCAATGTTTTTGAAAACTGTATATGAATATCTATGCCGTATATACGCGATATATGGTTCTATATGTGAATGAAGAGACCACGCTAAGGACCTAGGATAACTTCATGTCGCCTTACAACCTGGACTTGACCATCTTCTCCTCCGCCTCCGCCTGTTGCTTCAGAACCCTCCGCAGGATCTTACCGCTCGCTGTCTTAGGGATCACATCAACGAATCTAACACCCCCTCTCAAGCGCTTGTGGCCAGCCACCTTCGTCGCCAACCAATCCGCAATATTCTTGCCCGTCTCCGGTGTGCCTGGAACACCATTCTTGGGCACGACATATGCTCGAGGGACTTCGGTCGCCTGTTCTTCATTGTAGATACCAAGTACCGCAACGTCGTCGACATGTGGGTGCGAAACCAAAAGACCCTCGAGTTCAGCGGGAGGAACTTGGAACCCCTTATATTTGATAAGCTCCTTCACGCGGTCCGTGATATAAAAGTTCCCCTTCTTATCTTGGAACCCGACGTCGCCAGTCTTGAAATAACCGTCGTCGGTGAGCGCATTCTTCGTGCCTTCAGGATTCTTCCAGTAGCCCATGAACACATTAGGTCCTTTGACCCATAACTCGCCAGTCTCTCCGACCTCGAGTTCTTTCTCCTCAGGCGACATGAACTTTGCAGTCTGGTTGGGTAGAAGAGGTCCAACTGAGCCCATGGCAGTCTGCCAATCCTCCCACCGCTGCGAGTGAGTTGTAGGGGATGTCTCAGACAGGCCGTAACCTTGCTTGACCTTTATGTTTCGTTTGGCATACAATGCATTTACGATTTCCCGAGTGAGGGGTGCCGCGCCGGAGCTCATCATTCTGACAGAGCTGAGATCATATTTGTCGACTACTGGGTTCTTGGCAAGCTGCAGAACCACTGGGGGTACGGCATAGGCAAATGTAATTTTGTTCTCCTGGATGATGGAGCAGAACCTCTCAAGGTCAAATTTAGCCATGACATATATTGTGAGGCCTCTGAAAAATGCGTAGTGAATAAGGCAGGTGAGGCCTGTTGCGCATGTTAGCGGTCATATGGTGACATGGTAGAAAGGATACCATACCATAAATGTGGAAAAATGGAAGGAAGGCAAGAAGTTTGTCGCCCTTGCCATCAGGTCCGCCTTCAGAACTCAGATTGTTGCCTTCTCCTGCAGCAAGCATGAATAAGTTTGACACAATATTGCGGTGTGAGAGCATGACGCCTTTGGGGTGGCCCGTGGTGCCGCTGCTATAGACCAGGAAAGCGAGATCCGTTTCCGGGTTAACTCGTGTCCTAGCATATCTCGTTGCCCCCGAGATGTTCCGAATGCTAGTGAAATGCTTGAATAATTCATCTCTCTCATCTCCGAGGATAATGATCCTCTTCTCGGGAAGGCCCACGGATTTGGCAGCAGCTCGGGCATCCGCCAGGAATGCTCTCTGTGTCACAAGTGCTTTGGCACCGCAATCTTTAAGCTGGAAAGCCAATTCGGCGGGGGTATATGCTGGGTTGGCGGGAGAGATTACCCCTCCGGCCCAGTGGGTTCCCCATATCACCGCTGGGGTATCAATGCTGTTGGGTGTATAGAGGGCAAGAACATCGCCCTTCTTCCAGTCCCATTGAGCCTTGAGACCCTTGCCAAATTCTATTGCAGCCTTTTTCGTCTCTGCGAAAGTATATGAGCGATTCGTCTCTGGATCGACGTAGATCACTGTCGGCAGTATTAGAGTTCTGACATGTTCGTATAAAATAGAACAAGGCTCACCTTTGTTGTCAGAAAACTTCTTATCCTTCCTTTCAAATAATAGGCCCCAGACATCGACAGCTGGCACATCAATATCGGGGAAACTGTTGACGTTAGAAGAAAATAATTGTGCCATTTTTGGACGAGAAAGCCTCACCTAGATTTGGTAACCATTATTATGGGACGGCGGGTGGGGCTTGGCTTAATGTCAGGTGAGCAGAATTGGGCAGAATTGAAAATGATAATGACGATGAAGAGGTAAATGTCAAGGTCTGGAGCCCAGGGAATATATATGTTAAGCACGAAGGTAACAATGCAACTAAGGGCGATGCCACTTGCCACATCGAGTAACTTTGACCTGAGATCCATTGGGGAATGCGGGGGAAATATGGGGTACTCGGGGAATCGGCGCGCTAAAGTTTGGTAGAGCCTTGAATAAACGGTGCTTAGGTAAGGATTCCGGTGAGGGGGCCGAGGCTCGGCATTTTGTTCCCGGTTATCGTCCGGAAGTTATTCCGCTCCGCCTTATGTAAGCAATTTGCGATTGAGCAACAAGGGACGTCAGGGCGCGGTCGACAGAGTGAGATTGATAGGTCTGTATCAAGGTCCATTTTACCATTCACTGCCAATATGGCTGCTCTTCGTTGTCAGAAAGCGCTCCGGTATACCGTCAGTGGCGCCGCCCCTTATCTTCGCGCCCCTCAGCGAAGGTGGGCGCAGGTCCATGACATTCGGTTCCTCGTCACCCACGCACAGCCAGACAGGGTTCTAGAGAAGTATAAAGAGAAACTGGCAAAGAAGGCAAAAGAGTAAGTCGTGTTACCCAGTTAACCCTTGTCATAAACTTTGGCTGACGAGATTCTTGTTAGGGAAGGATTGAGCGATGTCAATGAGTTGAAAGAAGCCTACAAGGATAAAATCACGGAGCTGAAGAAGAAGCCTGCTACTCCAGTTGGCACAATAGATGGACGCCCACCGCCTACTCCTGAAGCGATAGACGAAGCCGCAGCCAAGTCGCCATTCCCAGCCCCACCTCCACCACCAAAAGTTCCGTCTTCAAAGTCCAGCACACCTGGTGTGCGGACACTCTCATCATATCTCGACCTCGCCAAGACGAGAGAGCTTCCTCACAAGGAAATCGAAACGATATGGCGCCTCCGACATGCCTCAAACCCTCAATCACTCTGTGCTACCGTGCCGCTGGAGACATACAAGACAATAGAAGCGTCTGCGAAGAAGTTCCCCCACTTCGTCCTACCATTGCCCCGCGAAGGGCAGGGTGCAGAGATCCACCTGCTGCAGTGGACGTTCCCAGCGCCTGATACTGTCACTGTCCTCTTTACTCACCTCGCAGAGTTTAAGTTAAGAGGCGAATTTGCACAGCCTCATACAACAATCACCCACCACTTGGAACTAGCCGCGGAGAAGGAGCTGGTTCTGGTCCACGGCCAAGTGATTGAGAATAGAGGAGTCACTGTCGACGAGGCCAAGTTCTTGTTGATGTGCCTGCAGAAATTTTACGGATTTGGAAGTGAGAGTACTGATCGCAAGAGGCTACTGGAGCTATTTGGAAGAGGAGATCCAGCCTTCAAGGTTGAGGATCTTGTTGAGGAGACTGAAAAGATCTTTTAAATTGGTGATGAGTTAGACCGGTGCATTTACGGCGTTGCTGAAGTGTATCATTGTATGTACAACACGCAAATAGTGTAGGATTAGACGAAGGACAGCTGAATAGAAACAGCATTTGAGCGAGTGACGGCTAGATGCACGAAGTAGATAAATTGGCGCTATCTGACTTGGACTGGAACGGCAGGTACTGATGGTACTTCCTGCCATTTCTGGAGATGACTCGCTCGCAAATAAGTAGTCAGTAGTCTCATTCGGAGCTTTTAGGGCGCGGATAATTATCCTCCTTTACAAATGCTCCCTTCAACGCTTGTGAGGCCCGCCTTCATAGTTCCATACTTTCTCTACCTCATGTCCTTCTAGGGGGCTCCTCATTCTTTCGGTGCCGCCAGAATTCTTTATCTCTCACGCAAAAGCGGCATAAATATATGATACAACCGTACCTTTGGCACTTTCTCAACTTTGCCACTTTCACCTGTTCCACAGTTCCATGCGTCGTATTCGCCTTACGCAATCAACAGGTCGATTATTTGGAGTAAAGCGACCAGGCGGTCTACCTTGACGGTGACTTGAAGCTACAGAAGCCTCCACCCCCTCCGAGGGCCCTCAAACCAGTACGCACCAATGGATACCTATCAACAGGCATTCTAACTTCCCAGAGCAGGCTCGCTCGGATAGGCACCAAACAATGTCTCCGATATCCCCACACTACTCAGTCTACAAGCTCAAGAACCCTGACACTTTCGAAGAATGGCGGAGCCAACTGCAGGCCATCCTCTTACTCACCGACCCTGATGCCTGGGACACTATTGCCCTCGGTGTGGAAACGCTCAAGGAGCGCGATCTACCTCCGCGAGACTACGATCGCTCCGCGAAGATTGCACTGGGATGGATGCTGCTCACTATGGAACCGTCCAAGCGAGGGTCGTACAGACAAATCAAGAACCCGAATGAACTGATGAGGCTGCTGTTCTCGCATTTTAGTACAAAGTTTACTGTGTGGGGAAGCTTTGAGGACTTCATCGGGGAGGCGGAGACATAAGCGGAGGGCGCTGCGGGGTGATAACTAGGACATCCGCTGGTCTCGGAGTTGAGAGCCTCCGGATTGGCCTTGTGCATCATCTGTTCATGTCTGGCTCGTGGATTGTCTTGTATTATTTTCAGGGTTCTTGGGGAAGGAGGGGACTGTTGCTAAGACTGCTGTTGGAAATAATAAAAGTGCCAAAGCTGATCCGTCCCACTTGCCCAAGCGGCAGCTGTGCATATCTGCTCGAGTTGTGTGACGAGTTTCTTGGTAGTTTCTCTGCATTTGTCGATACCATATGGCATACGCCTCCTTGCTTTGCTGGGCAATGTTGTCATATTTCACGTGGGATAAATAGTGGAGATATGGAGTTCATTTACCTCGACAACTATTTACAACTGCAGAAAACAGCTCACTATCTGTCACAGTTGTAGTGGAGAGACTGAGTCCAAGCCCTATGCCAAGGAGTTTATGCGAGCGTGCTGTTCTCAGATATGACAGACATTACGTCTGCTGTTTTACGCTGACCCTAAATCAGGATCAAGTTAGACCTTTCATCCCTTGCCAGACGTCAGTCACAAGTAGGCAAAATCATAAAATGAGTCGGCACTCAACCCATCCGGATGTTGCAAGCTGAGCAACTCATATTTTAAGTCAGGTCTTTTTGTCTGGTGCATAAAATATACCACTGCATGACGGGCATTGGTTCCCGAGACGCATTCGAGCCTTTTCAGCTTGTCAACTTCAACTTTAGAACGTCCTCCCAGCGTTCATCTCGCTCCCCTCGGATTGGAATCTTACTGGTAGGTATAATTATACGCAAGGGTTCTATTTGGAGACTTGTTAGACATTCGATTACTGATTGCTATCCGACTCAACGCACCCCGCAAGACTATCACACAAGAGCATTGCCCGATAAACTGAATATGAACATCCGCCGAGACATCATAATCCTTCGCTTGGCTTCCCTGCGCAATAGGGGATAGCAAAATTTCGCACGAGTTCGGAAAGCAAGACAACATTCGGAATTCGTCTGTGTTCGGCTTAGACACCAACACACAATCTGCACGACTAAGGGTCGGAGAACATGTCAACTGCCAAGTCAAGAATATACGAAGTACGATGTGTGCTGGGGAGCTAGAGCAGGGGCAACATCTATTTTGGATTATCAAGATGTGGTAGTAGCGCGGCGATCAACTGCTAGCGCCCGGTTGCCCCGTCCCAGCGGCGCCGAGGAAGCTCGCCTCGCCTTGGATCCAGGGGGTGGCTTTCGCGGCATGCGGGGATATCACCCTTCTCCGCAAGCCACAACACTTCGTACAGTTAGTTCCAGACAGCGCTACTCCATGTACAAACTAAGTGATGATCAGGTTCTCGTCGTATACTTTAAAGTTTTCGTCCGTGATGTCGGCGCGGCGATCTCTTCTTAGCGCGCGCGATTGCTGCAACCGAGCTCGTCGGATATCCTCGCCTGGAGCATTCGCCATATACTCTATACTTTACGTATGCAGACCTCCAGTTTTGGATGATTGTCTTACCTTACTTCGACAGCGCCCAATCTCATCTGTGATGTTACGTAGCATGGAGCAATCCTCTTGGCATGAAGTTGCTCCAACCGAGCTCCAACAGGCCTCTTTTATCAGACTCCAAATTCAACGACTCTTTCGGGAGCTTCACTAGCACTTCCAGCCCCCCCGGAATGTGGATGAGGCTAACAGTTTATTTTAGGCCTCTACGCTAGTATGATTGTTTTTGGTGGACGAGACGGGCCCTACTCCTGAAAGGGCCCGTCCCGTTGTCCCCGTCCCCCGGTTTTTTGACGAGTTGATACAGCTTCCAGTTTTTTGGCAGTGCATTAACGTATGTTGCAGACCTCATGAAATGAATATGAGATGTGTCTGTTAGATAGTGGTGATGCTGGTGATGCTGGTGATATTTTTTCTATGCCTGTTAGCCCCAACGCCAAGTTGAGCTTTGTCAGAGTTTAAATCGGTCGCATGCATCCGTAGGAGTGCACTGGTCAGCTTGTGCACTTTTGAATATGTCTCCGGATCCCAACTGAGATGCAAGGGCTGTGATCGACGAAACTATTGATTGACGGTGAGCTTCAAGCTATGGCATATCCATGTCCTTGCGTCATTGATTTTTTTTTCTTTGCTTCACGTCGGATGAGAGCAGATGAATAGGGGGAGAGTCCATAGTCGAAGTTTTTATCAGAATTACTATAAAGCCACTGCCATTTCCCTTCTCATCTATCCCATCAACCAGCCACTCACACATCATCAGCATCTTCTCATCTACCTTCTCGTCTTCAATTTTCCCCATTCTCAAACTCTTGCCTCCTTCAGCTCAAGCAACTATCCAACATGCGTTTCGCACTCCCCGCCGTCGCTCTCTTTGCTCTCGCTGCAGCAACCCCATCAGCTGCCAACGAGTGGACCACCAAGCTCACCAAGGACCTTCAGGGCCTGGCTTTGTCCACAAGATCCATCTGGGGACCTGCTGGCACTATCACCCGCGTTGATGGGCCTCTATTCGAAGATGGCTTGGGCAATTTCCCTGTGAGTTTTTAGCCACCAATATATTGACCTTCTCCCTATAGAACAGTTGCTAATTCGGTTGTATAGAAAATTGTCAGTGGATTGAAGGCCGTTGTGAAGAAGGTCAACGAAGTGACCACCAGCCTTCCCCATGGCTTCCCAGGTGTCGAGTTGAAGGACATGTACCCAATCAATTGGGCATATGATGATGTAAGTCCAGCCCACTCATAAGAGAATAACATGCCACTAGGATAGAAATTAACAGGATCCTCATAGTTCCTCATCGACCAGCAAATCCTCATGAACCTCCTCAACCTCAAGGTGTACAAGTTCAGCGAAAGCATTCCCATCAAAGCTGATCCCCTCATCGCGGTCATCAACGACCTCGAACCCGCCATTAACGTAAGATTTTCCTCCGATACCATAAGCTCAAATGACTGACTTTTTGAATAGAAATTTGCTGATGCCGCCACACTGTTGCTCCTACCAGAGGCCCGCCTGCTGGAGAACAAGCGCGTCACCCTTAGCAAGACCATGAAGGCCGTGGTCAGCAACTACAGCCCCAAGTCCCCTAAGGTGAGGCGTACTTTCACCGCTTAGAGTGTCTGAAAGGAGCTCTTAGTGAAGACCAGATTGGGAGATAACAAGGAGTGTCAAGGGGAAGATTTGTATTCAAAGAAGGTGGCGGAGTTTGTAATTATCACGAGTTAGTTTCAGATGCATGATGACAATAAAAGGAAAATTATCGCACTAGAGAGGATAACGCCGTGTATTGTTATATTAATTGTAGCACTCCTATTATTGCGATTATGGGGTTAGGGGTATATTATATAACCCTGTGAAATCAAAGGCTTAGTTAGCTATGAATAAACCATTAAATTTCTTAGAGCATATATAGTGAGTACACTTCTCATTGATTTGCAGAGTAATAGTTGTAGGACGAACACAATGCAATAGCAGCGTCAGCCCGTCATCTGTCGCCCCCACAACCCCTCGAGCCCCTGAACCCTCGAACTCATGAAACATGCTAGGCTTTGAGGACTCAAAAATGAGATGATTTGTCTCAGGATTTGGAGGTGCGATACTTTGCTTGAGGGTTTAGAAATACGACGCTTTGCTTCCAGGGTTTGAAAGTCCGATGCATTGCCAGAGAACCAAAAGTGCAGTGCCTTGGTTGAGAATTTGAAAGGTATGTTAATACGTCTTATTGTGATATGTATATCTAACTACCTACAAAAGCTAGCCATTCTAGCAACGCCACCTCCTGAGCAAACTTTGAATCCCAAATGCAAACTTCCCTCCTATATATTCTCACATTTCCCAGCACCTTGCCCAATCCACCCATCCTCTCCACGATATCCCCCAAACCTAACAATCGTGCATCCCAAACCTAATCCAACCCTTCCCCCATCAAATCCCACTA
>JPJV01001414.1:0-19705 GCA_000750745.1 Pseudogymnoascus sp. VKM F-4281 (FW-2241)
GGAAGGCAAGAATACCCCCTCCCCCCCTTCTCCTCCAACTCCTTCACCTCCCTCTTCTTCGCGCTCCCCGCCGGCTGTCCTGCCACCATCACAATATCCCCCACCCGCACGCCATGCTCCGGCAAATCGCCCTCCCCAATCGCTGAATCCAGACTCAGCTCCAGCACCGTCTTTCCGCCAAGTCCCGTGCGCTGCGACGCGATCACGAGGTTGGTGATCGCGACGCCCGCGCGCTGTAGGGAGGCCGGGGAGGTGGTGGTTAAGAGCGCAGAGGTGGAGGCTAGCTCGGATTGGAGTTCTTGGTCTAGGAGGTGCAGCTGCGTGGCGGCGAAGGAGGGGACGTTGACGGGTGCCATGGTGGTGGTGGGGTGATTTTGGCGGGGTCGTGGGGAACTGGGGTGCTGAGAGGAGAGTGCGAACGCCTCTTGCGAAAACTGAAGGGGATATCAAATATGAACAAGTGGAACGTATTAACTGTAGCCGATGCGATTATATCCTCAGTTTTGGTTGTGAGTTTGTTTACATTGAGGTGGTTCCAGCTTGACAGCTTTTAGCGAGGTTAATAAACGTCACTACTAAATTCTTCGATTCTGACCCTTTTTACGCCATTTTACAAAATGAAACATCCCCTTCGATAAATGCCAATAACTCTACTCTAGATCGGCTATAAATGAGCATATGTAATATCTACTCAATTCACAGAGGAAACGATGATTTCTCACTATAATCACCAGTCAGGCTTGATGTAATAGTCCTTCCATGCCCCCCAATCCGCATTACCAAGCCTTCCAACCGTCCCCGCGACGCCCTTCTCATCAACATCCCATACCCCGCTCTCCACCAGCTCAGTCCATTTCCCAAATAGCTTCTCCAGTCGTTGAGCGCGCCACGACTCACCACCAAATGGCTTAAACCCATGTTGAAACAAATCCGCCACCGCTCCCTTCCTAAGTGCCTCGCCATTGCTCTTCCTCGCTCCGTCCTCACCCCCCCTCATAGCAAATGGCAGGATGAGTCGAAAGCCTTCCTCCGCATAATCTATTACCGAGCGCTTAGCTGACTCGCTGTACAACCCTGCCGGGACATAGTGGTTCCCATTCGAAACACTGTACGGGTCACAAAACGGGTTGAGTGATATATATCTGTCGTTGCAGTTGAAGTTCGCTGTGAGGTCGGTCGCGCGGAACAACAAAACCGGCGGGACCGTCATCTCGCTATTACCATACTCATCGGGCGAGGAGACCAAGGTGGTGAATACCTGGCTTGCAACAAAGGCTTCGCGGTCATGCGGGACGAGGAGACCCGGCGCGATGAACTCAAAGCGCGGGACTCGAGCCCGAGTCAGGAGTCCGCGCACGAAGCACGATTTGGGAATTGATGCTGCATCAAGATTCTTGTCACTGAAAAGCGGTCCTTCGCGAGCCGGCCGGAGTGACTCTCCAGGCATGCGAGACTCGATCGTCTCCACGAGTCGGTCAAACGCGGCGACGGCGCTGTCGACCTGTGCCTCGCCATAAGAATGCCATGCCCACATTCCAAACTTCTCGCAATCAGTTTCTTCCGCGGTGGCTGTGATCTTGCCCAGCTGAATCATGTGGATCCAATTGCTCAGGACAGTCTCTAGGGGGTGCCAGAGCTCGAGATGATCCTCGATCGGATGCGAATAGTCCATGTCCTCAATTCCTAATGCCATTGTCGCTTTGCAGTGCCTCTGGTGGTACATTAGCCCAGTGGTGTGACCGCAGATTCCAACATTTGTCATATAGAGAGTGAGCGTCTCGCCTTCATCGTCATCTTGGTGGCTAAACCACATATGACACGGCGGCGAAATGCCACTAACCCAGAGGTAGAAACTGGGGTTCTCCCCAACGTATATTGCTTCAAGAAAGGCAATCAGCGAAGGGTCCAGTGTCTCGCGGATCTCTTCAGCATCGTCCCCATAGCTGTGGAAGAATGATCGTCGATCGAGATCAGCTAACGAGCGGCCATCGGCCATCCAAGAGTATTCTACGAGGAAATTATGCAGGAGGGCACATCGGTGGTAGTCCAAGGTGCCGGTCTCACGGGCTGGATTGTCTGGTGTGACAAGGTGGCGGCTGATGTCTGACAGTTTGGATGACAACGACATGGCTGTTGCACACAGCGCACACCCTTGAGTGTCTCTAGTAATGGAGCGTCCGTATTTGGTCGGATTCAACCGAGCATTATAGCAGATTAATTTGGAGTTTTGAATGCGTCGAGTATATTTACAGTTTTGGCGCAGTATTTGCCTATGCGTGGTTTGCTATAAATAACCTTCTCGAAGGCTGCCGCTTCGCTGCCGCCTAATTTATTGTGAGGCTGGTGCCAAACATGGGACTTGTAGGACTAGGTGATAGGAAATTAAAATACAACAATTACTGAAACCTTACCTTGCTAGGAATATTAATGATATGTTATTAAGAAAGAAACCCTTTCTTATATCTTTTCCTTATACTATTATGCGAGGTTGTGGTTGTCGGAGCTGCTATTTTCGGCTAGCGCTGGTTCCTGGCGCACATCGCTTTCTCCAACCTTAAAGCGGAGCGCAAAGTTTGGCCACGACGATTAGAAACCAACATTCGGATATTTTGCAACATTAAACCGAAGTCCACATCATAGTTGTGAAAGAAGACTCCAACATTATGCCGAAAGTCCCGGATCCAACAACATATTATATAGCTTCACCTTTTACATTATCTAGTTTAAGAGACAAGGTCTAACCGCTACCCCTAGTCAAGCGTATAGTATTTGTGATTTGATTATTGGAGTTATAGAAAACGACCGAATTTGCGAGAGTATTTGATACTGATCGAGCAGTGAGTTGGATACAAACGAGAGTGGATGAGGCTTACAGAGAGATCGAAAGGAAGCGGAATATATGAGCTTCGAAGTACCTATTAGGTGCTACATGCTTCAACTTAGCACTTACCTGCATAATTATTAGTCTCCACTATAAGCCAACGTAGAGCAAAGCGCTTCTGTGCCTCTTCGTCGATCCACCTCCGGTGGGTTGACCTACCCCCGGTAGTTTACCAACATCGCTAAGTTTGATGCGGAGGCCGTGACGAAATACTCCGTAATCTCAAGACCCTTCAGACTTAATCAACCCTCGGTACTATAGTTGCGCCTGTAAAGGCAGTGGAAATGCCAGCAGTATGTGGTAGGCGATAGATTTCTAAATCTGAGGAAAATATGGGGCACCCCCGCAAGTTGCTACCCCACGGGGTTTGCCACAAATGCAGACCAGTCTGTACGGAAAAATCGTAGACTGTCAAGTATTAAAAGCCCAACTTAAGAAGACTTATTACCCCTCATTATGCCTATAAAGAAGGAAGGCTGACCCGTAGATGATCATTAAATCAGGACATAACCTGAAGTGTGCGCCTACGGATCCCCTTGCGCGACACTCACTGGCCTGATTATAACAATACCCCTTCCTATATATTTACAACAAAGCTTCTGAGTCCCAAAATGAAACCAAAAGTCTATCAATTTTTTGTGGCGCTATTTGCTTCATTTGGCTCATTTCTCTATGGATATGACCTTGGAGTTATTGCCTCTGTTATTGCGTCCGATTCATTCGAGACCAAGTTTCTTACGACTGATGCAGAAACGAAGACTGGAACGACGGTGGCTCTATTCACAGCAGGTACGTATTTTATATCGTTATAGACTCCAAGTTCTAACTTGGCTAGGTGGTTTCTTCGGAGCTTTTGCTGCAGGTTACTGTGACCCACTAGGACGACGAGGGACACTCTCTCTAGGCTCAGCCTTATTTATTGTTGGTGGAGTCTTGCAAACCGCTGCTGAAGCTATTTCAATGCTTTATGTTGGTCGTTTGATTGCTGGCGTTGGCGTAGGTATCCTCGTTGAGATTGTGCCACAATTCCAGGCAGAGATCGCTCACGCTAGTGTCAGAGGCATCGTTACCTCTCTCCAGCAAACTATGTTGGGTATTGGAGCTTTATGTGCTACTTGGGTTGGCTATGGTTGCTTCACTCACTGGAAAGATACAGGTATCTCGGCGCAGTGGCGGATCCCGTAAGTCCCCGGTTATTGGTTTACCAGCTTTAACTAATGACATGCAAGCCTCGCTCTACAACTGGTGCCTGCAATTGGCCTCTTGTCCTGCATCTACCTCTTTCCCGAATCTCCTCGCTGGCTTATTGACCACGACCGACCTGAGGAGGGCCTCACAACTCTTGCAAGATTGCATTCGAATGGAGATGTTACCGACCCCTATGTCCAAGCCGAATATGAGATCATCCTAGCTCAAATCGCCGATGAGCACAATAATGCCGCCAAAACATTTGCTGAGCTGTTCAAAAATAAAGCCAACACTCGCCGTATTATCATCGCCTGCGCTTGCCAAGCATCGGCCCAGCTCACGGGAGTGTCAGCAATTCAGTACTATTCCCCTGCGATATTTGCCCAAATCGGAATCTCTTCTCAGAAAGCACTCATGTATCAGGGAATCAACGCCGTAATCGGCCAATGTGCCCAGTTTATTTTCTTCTTCCTTATCGACCGCTTTGGACGGCGTCCGCTACAGATAGGGGGTAATCTGGCTTGCGCTGTGGCTTTTATCATCGGGGCAGCACTCCTCGCCACTTACCCACCAGAGACGGTAAACCCGGCGGCGCACTGGGCTTTCATAATCTGTTCAACATGGCTCTTTAATTTTTGCTTCTGTGCATCTGGGACGATGTCCTGGATCATTCCTGCAGAGATATTCAACACTGCTACCCGTGTCAAGGGCATCTCCCTCGCTACAATGGTCTCTTTCGCCTTCAATACCTTGATCGGCCAAGTAACGCCAATTGCACTGGCAAGTATTGGGTGGAAGTTTTATCTTGTGTTCATCATCTGTGATGTCACGAACGCGTTGTTTTTCTGCCTCTTTCTGCCAGAAACGAAGGGTGTAACGTTGGAAGCAATGAACGATTTGTTCACAAATAGTCCGATATTGGTTGTTGGGAGTAAGTGGCAACCAGCTCTGGAGGTGGATGTGGATCGATTAGCGGAGAAAAGGGAGGGAATTATGGAGATTGAGAATGATGATGCAAAAGCTATTCCTGTCAAGGTAGAAGTCTGAGACGGCTAGATGGAGGAAATGTGTATTCCACCCCATTGCTATGGGCGTAACTATCCCAGGTATTCAGGACCGCAATTCCAAATAGTCTTATTCATTGAGTCAAAGCGAAGGGAAAATTCCTCATTTTCCCAACCTGTAGCATAGTTCTATTATATTATCTATTTTTTAAGAAAGGATAATTTGCTCAACTAACGTAGCTGCCTCCTTTAATTTCTCAGCAAACAATGTCGCACGACCAAGTTTTGAAGCAACTATCGAGAAGTAAACACTACATGTATGAATTAGCACACTCGTCTCTTTTGAACTATGAGTGATCAGAGATTACTTACCTCTCGTCATAGACCTCATAGTGCGACCACACAGCCTCTGGATCCTTCCACATGCATCCCTTTTCTAGCATTCCCGTTTCGAAGCAGTTACTCATCATGACTCTAGGCCTTACCCTCTTATATACCGGATCCTCGTATAGAGATGGCACCTCCTCGCCCTTATTTAGGAGAGCACGCAGAGCTGTCATATTCCGCTCCCAGCCGAGGTTCTTACCGGCCTTGTTGATAGACGTGACGTGCGCGCGGGTGGCCTTGACGAGCAGTTCGCGGCGCTCTACCATGCTGATAGATGGGTCATGTACCGCAGCGAGGAAAGCCGCGACCTGGGGGTTGATGACCTGGATAATGTCGACGCGACCGAGGTGATAGTGCGCCTGGTTGACCGTCTCCCAACACGGGTTAGTGTACCCAACCGTTGCGTGGGAGGCGAGCTGAATAACCATCTGGAAAACGCTCTTTGGGGGAAGCTTATGGCCCCGAAGCCATTTAGAGCCGTATCCCTCAAAGAGGAAGTATACCTGCTCAGCATCTTTAATGCTGCCAGTGTATTGGGCCTGCACTTTGTGAATTTGCTCTTCCAAGGCTGCATCAGTCTTCAGAGGCAGAGGTATGGGTGCTATAGTCTTGGCGGCGTGGCCCGGGGAACCACCAGCTATTTGAGGATAGCTGTTAATGGCGTCAGCAATGTCTTTATTCAATTCATCCAGCGTCAGGGCATCCATCATGGTATGTTCGCCGATAGTGCCCGAGACTCCGTTGCTGCATACAGCGAATTGGATCGACTTGTCATGCCAGCGGTTCGCTGCGTCGTCGTCGCCTCCGAAATGGAACTGTCGGCCCCGCTCAGTCCCAGTCGTGGGGGTGGCTTCATCTAGGGAGACAGTAAAGGCTGCGGCCTCAATGGTCGCGATGCTTGCAGCGTTTTGTGAGTCAAGCTGCTGAAGTCGGGTTCTCGCTTCGGCCCATGGATGTCTGTTATCTGATGTGAGGATGGTGGTATAAGAACGCTCCACTGGCTGGCTCAAGATGTGCTTAAAGGCGACGAGTATCTCCGAGTAAGTTGCCAGATAAGCTCCGGCAGAGAGATTAAGTTTGAAGGCATTACCCTTCCAAAACACAACACAGTAATTGTTCTTTATATCTGGGAGTCTTTGCATCTCATCGCTGCCAACGCGAGGAATGCGTACCGCATTGAAAATCCATTCATGGTACGCGGTTGTTAACTCTTGCTCATTCAGCACTACTGGCTTGACGAGTCCTGCATAGAGCCGAGCTTTGTAGTTATTTGCCGTATATGCGAGAAGAGCGGCGCGTTCTGCCTGAGAGTGTTGTCGTTTGCTCAGAGGATGGCTAAACCAGAAGCTGTTCCATGGAGTGAGTGATGCTCTACGATCAAGGAAGCCGCGCTGTAGTTGCAACTCGAATTCCCAGTTCTTGATTTTAGGATCTGCGGCCCTTGCAGTGGCGCGGTCGTATAGGCGTTGACCTGCGCCGCCTGGTCTCTTAAACTCCTCAACAGCACGAATAGTATTAATGAATTCCTCGGGAGATGCAAAGGCCTGAACGCCTAAGAGGAATGCATCGCAAAGCGCATCAATGTTGGGCATGGGAAAATTAGGCAGTCTGTTTGGTACAAAGCAATATTCAACCGTAGCCTTATTCGATTTCGATGCGCCATTTATGACAGGTGGATTGACTTGAATAGTACCATTCGATGGGACAGGACCGTCTGATGCACCATTTGTAGGCCCCAAAGACTTTGGAGGGGTGACAGGAGAGGTGTCCACGCCATTCTTCTGTTTCTCGAAAGAATCCTGCGGAAGACCATCAGGGACATATTCAGACTTCTCTGCTATCAGGGTTGCCAAGCCTTCAAGCCCAGGAGAATCAAGAATATCGGCGCCCCTAATATTGGCTCCAAGAGTACGCTTAACCCAGTTCTTGAACTCAATCGCGATTAGGGAATCAAGACCAAGATCCACAAGAGGCTCGTGAGGGTCAAGCTGGTCAGCGCTGAGGGCCACAAGAGATGCAATCTTCTTCATCTGCTCCTCAAGTATGATTTGGCGTGCCTCGACCATGCTTGAAGCTATAGCTAGACGACGCTCCACACTCATCTTAGTATGGGCCCCAGCGGAGGAAGGCTGATCCTTTCCATTTGCCAACGAGGAGGCATCAGATCCCACGGCGGATGATGACTGTTCGACTAGAGCAAGCAAGGCGTTCTTTTGATCCTGCGGGATAGAGAGGTCGGTGACGGCCTGTATGATGCGCTCAACATCTGTGAGTCCATTTGTTGGTCTGATGTTATCTTTCACATTCACCACGGAATTCTCGTCTACCACTAGTACTACCTTAGTAACCTGGGTTCGACCTTGTAAAGCCTTAAAAGCTGACCCGACATCAGCGATGGTCAGAGCTGTTACCGGAAAGAAGAGAGTCTCATCGGGAAGTAGGGACAAAGCTGTTTTGAAGGCATCGCTCGCAGCAGAGGGTCGGTGTCGAAGAAGCTGAGCCGCATCCCACGAAACATGTCTAACAGCACGTCCAGGAACCGCCGACGACGAGCTGTGGTCACCACACATGTTGACGATGGTTCCGAACGGCGCAGTGCATGCTATCAATTCCTCTGGGAATGGAGTCGGCGAGGTGTTTAGCACGGCATCCATACCTGCTCCTCCTGTCAAGTGTAGAATTGCCTGCGGAAGACCAGCGTCGTCGAAATAGAGAATTTGAGCGGGCTCTATTCCCGGCAACACTGCCAGCGCTTTCTTTTCCGCCGCAGTTTTGACCGTTCCGATGACCCGGACCCCGAGAAGGTTACCCACAAGAGCCACGGCTTGCCCAAGCGGCCCACCCGCGCCGTGAACCAGCACCGTCTGTCCAGGAGAAACCTGGCCGCAATCATGAAGTGCGTAGTAGGCTAGCGCTACGTTTTGCGGAAGGGCTGCAGCCATTGCGACTGACCATGAGTCTGGAATCTTCTGCACAAATGACCCCTTTACGCGGGTATGGCTGGCAAAAGCGACGTTACTATTCCAGCAGCACACTCGGTCACCAATTTGGAACGTGTGCTTGAAGTCTGATCCCAATGCCGTGACTATTCCGGCACATTCTCCGATGCTCGTTAAGTCGCTACTCCTCCCGAGAATGATGTCGACATCGACGCTGTCGAGACCATAGGCGAGGGCCTTGATCTCGACCTCGTCCGGTTTCAGGGGCGTCGTCTTGACAGTCTCGTCGTCAACAAAGCACAAGCTATTAATCACACCTGGCACAGCAGCGGCCAAGGTGACTGGCCGATGAATATTGTAGAAAGGAGACGACGTGTACGTGGCTGGCGCTGCAGTAGAGGTGCTGTTCGCAGTGCCCTGAAACTTTTGTCCACGCAGAATAACAACTGGGGCGGGCATATCGTTGTCCTGGAAGGCGCTGACGTCGACGGAACCTGAGCGTGGTCCCGAAGGGGAGAGCGCAGCGCAGACGGTGAGGGAACTTCCTGGCGCTGTTACCATATCGGCGGCAACAGACACTTCCTCGATAGAAGTCAACATGGCCGTTCCAGCAGTGCAATGCCGAAAATACAACGGCAGGACAATGTGCATTAGCGCGTCGAACGTGGCAGGGTGGATGGTATGAGGCTGCTGGTATCCCGACGGCATACTCTGGGCGACGTCGGGGATGACGACTCGTCCAATTGCTTGACAGTCGCCAATCCTTAGCTCCTGAATCGTGGCGAAATTGGAACCATAATCGATGCCGTTCTGGCGCATCTCCCCGTAAAGCGATTCATGGTCAATGGAGTTACTGCAAGCAGAGTTGGTCTGAGAAAGGCGATAGCGCAAATCGGAAAGCGCCTGTTGTTCTTCGCGACCCCCGTCGACTTCATTTGGCGCGGAGTCGTACTCAAGCTTGATGTATCCGCGGCAGTTCACAGCCCACGTCTTCGTGTCGTTTGAAGACGTGATCTTGAAGCTTTCCCATTCGGATACGTCGCGAGGTCCTGCACCTCCGGAGGAATTCGCCGTGGAAACACTAATCATCACTTCAATTTTACCTGGCGACTCTGGAATCTGAATAGCCTTGAAATAATGGACATTTTTCATGCGAAATCGTTTGATTCGGGGCGAGCCTCGCTCCTCGTTCAGCTGGCGAGCAGCCTCCATCGCCATGGTGAGAAAGCTGGCACCTGGTAAGATAGCAAACCCATCAATGATGTGCTGATTGAGCCAAGGCTGTGCATCAATGCTTAGGATATTTCTCCAGACTGGCTCGAGTGGTGTGCTACCGATGAGTCTCAGGCCGAGGAGGTCGTGATGCGGGTGCTTCCGGAACCGATACTCTCTGCTCAGTCGCGATTCGTGCCAATACTTGTTTGAAAAGTCCCAGGCATATGGAGGAAGATCGAGGATCATGTCATGGTGCTTAGGCCCACCCCTCATCTCATTGACTGGCTCAATGTTGACAGTGAGTCCGGCTTCGAACAACTTCCCAGCAAGTGTGAGTACAGTAGTATGTGCGTCCTTGCCGCGGACAAGAGCTGAGAAGTATTTGTGGTCTATCTTGTTTCCTTCGGAAGTGAGAGTCTGTTTTGAAGGCGCTGCTAGGGCGGAATGGGGTCCAATTTCTAATAAGACACGGGATACAGCTCGTGAGCCAGCGCTGGGCTGCGTCTCCTTGCAACATGATAGCAAGGCATCAGAAAATCGCACGGTCGAGACAAGGTTCTGCACCCAATACTCGCCTCCAAAGTCTGACGTTTTACGTTCGCCAGTAACAGATGAGAAGAACTGGATATTATCCCGAGGTTCTGAAGGCTCCAGGCCTTGGAGCGACTCGAGGTAATGTTCGGCCACAGCCCTCATATGGTGTGAGTGGTATGCGACATCGACGGCCAGTACCTTGGCCATAATTGACTTGCCTTCTAGAAGTGTCTTCAATTCCTCAATGGCATCCCTATCACCCGAGATGGTTGTGCTGCCTGGACTATTGACACAGGCAAGCGACAACCGTTCTTTTCCAACGCGATCAATGTAATCACGCGTCTCAGTCTCTTCTAAAGATGTGACGAGCATACCACCGCGAGTGGTCATGATCTGTTTAGCTAGCTGCGAGACTTTGCTGCGATGGAACGAAGCCTTCAATGCCGCCGCATGCGACAGAACTCCCGCCGCATAGGCAGCCGCGATTTCACCGCTAGAATGCCCAATCACGGAACTGGGCTGAATAGATAAGCTCTCAAGCAGGTCCACCAGAGCAATTTGGAGGGCAGTCGATGCGGGCTGGGCGATTTCGCTCTCGTTGATCCTCGAATCATCTTGATCTCGGGATAGCTCCTCAAACAGGCTCCATGATGCGCCAAGGTCCAGGAGAATTTGGTTGGATTTCTGCATAGACGATGCAAAGCTCGATTGTGTGCGAAGAAGCTCGCGACCCATGGCATACCACTGGGCACCCTGGCCTGTGAACACGAAGGTTAACCTAGTCTTGGTGCTCACCACCGCCTTGGACTGCTGTCGACCAATGGCACTCGATGCCGCGGCGAGGAACTCCTCCGGCGTGCTAGCAATGAAGCTCGTACGGAATGAGTGATGTGACCGCCTCGCTGAGAGAGTATAAGCCAGCCGGCGAAGTATGGTCTCGGACGTGTCCTTTTGGGTGCTAAGCCATGTTTTGAGGGCTTCAAGGTTCCCAATGAGAGACTTGGGCGCTTTTGCGGAGGCAACAAAAAGGATGCCATTATTACCGTCGACATTATGAACTCCATTAGTGCCATTCACGACTCCATTGGTGCCATTCACATGGTCAGCCGCTTGGTAGCTGTCCAGGATTGCCGCTACGTTCGATCCACCATAACCGAAGGAGTTGATGGCCGCTCGACGCACGCCAACAGATGGCCAGTTCTCAAGTCGCTGAGGAATACGGATGTTCCGTTTCTTCAAATCAAGCCCCTCCTTAATGTTCATTACATCTGGGGTGGCTGGAATCAAGCCTTTCTCGAGCGACAAAACTGTCTTGATCAGCCCCGCGAGACCGCTAGCACTCTCACAGTGGCCAAAATTGGCCTTGATGGAACCAACAAACAGGGGTTGATGTCTCTCGACGCCATTGCAAAATACGTTGGTGATGGAGCTGATCTCCACCTGGTCACCAGCCTGGGTTCCGGTGCCGTGCGCCTCGACATAGGTCGTTAGCGCCGGGTCCAGCCCGGCATCTACATGGATAGAACGCATGAGGTCCTCTTGTGCCTGAGGATTCGGGAGCATAATTCCGTTGGTCCTCCCATCCTGGTTGGTGCCCGTGTTCCTAATAATGGCACGGATGGGGTCTCTCGCCTTCACAGCGTCGGACAGGCGCTTCAAGACGATAGTAGAGACGCCTTCAGACCGGGCATATCCTTTCCCGCGGCTATCGAAAGCGTAGCATTTACCATCATCGTTGAGCATGCTAGTTGACCAATCAGCATTAGTAAACCCTCACATATTACAAAAAAAAAAGAGGGTCGTAGTATCTGATAACTTACTGCAGTTTGCTCATTGCCATGGTCATATCTGGTGAAAGAAGAAGGTTCGTACCTCCCACGACCGCCATGTCCGTCTGGCCAGACCGCAGGTCCTGAACTGCAAGGTGTAGGCCGACCAAGCTACCAGAGCATCCAGTATCTAATGAGAAGCATGGCCCCCTTAGGTCGAAGGCGTGCGACAGCCTCCCAGATGTGATTGCTTCTCCGCAGCCCGTGAGGTGGTACTTTGCCAGGTCCTGAGGATCCCGATAGGCGTTGCGGTCATAGTCGCGGCTGACCGTTGCTACATGGACGGACGTTTTTGATCCTTTCACACTGTCTAATGGGAGTCCGGCGTTTTCTAACGCCTCATAGGTTGTCTCAAGCTGAATTCTCTGCTGCGGGTCGAGGCCGTTCGCCTCGGCCGCGGGTATGTTGAAAAATGCAGCGTCGAAAGCAGCAAGATCTCTATCTATGTAACCCCCGCCGGTTTGGTTGTGAGCTGCTTCGGCGTCTACGTCTGGGTGGTAGAAGGATTTCCAGTTGTATCGGTCAGCTGGAATCTCTGACCAACCGGACCTTCCCTCGGCGAGCATCTGCCATAGCTCCTCGGGGCTATTAGCTCCTCCAGGAAAGCGGCAGGCTAGCCCAATAATTGCAATGGGCTCCAGATCCCTAGCTGCGTGAGGCATTCTAGTACGAGTTTAGCTAGACACACGGGTATAATTTCATCTCGAGCTTTAAGAAGTGGAGGAGGAAATACAAGCCACCTCTATGTTTTTTAAATCAAGTAAACAAAGCCCCAATTGACATGTAGATATATGGACATAGATGCGAATATATAGATAGATATGCGGAAATATGGATATTAGGTACGGATATACGGATATTGATGCGGATATACCTATCAGAGGTATCGGAATAACTAATGTCAGTGTTATCATTCTACTATATGCAGGTACGGTTTCAACTTGGCTAGAAGGGCCATGGCCGTTGGTATCTCATTTAACGTACAAACCTCGCCGGGATTTGGTTAGGGTTGGGGGCAGGGCATACCATACCGCCCCTGCCTAGTAGTGCTGACCTCAGCAACTGTAAGGTACTTGCTCATAACTGTTAGAAGTGCAGACATCCGTCTGATTCATTTATAAAGGTCGGTCTTATCTTTGGCACCGGTTGAAAGGTAAACCATGGTGAGCGAAGGATTCTATACCTTGAATCTGCACCTGAATTGGCGCCAAATTTTTTGATACCGGCTGGTATGTGCAGTGGATGAGCTTGTTGATCTGCCCCCCGACCCCCCAACAAAAGAGCAAGAACCAAGAAATGAGGAATTATTGACCATTTCTGACAATAATTTATTGTCAGAAATGGTGGAGCCGTTCGACAAGTGGGTCGCGGGGGGCCGTTTTAAAATAGCCTAAAGATGAGAGTCTGATATGAGGGTGACTGTGCAGATATCATGACCGCTAGGGAAGAAAAGATTGACACCATCGAAGTGAAGGGAGAGGGGACGATGCATGGAAGAATCTATACATTTTACAATATCAAGTGCAGATATATTTTTAAGTTGCCCCTCTTCGAAGCCGTTTCTATTATCTGCGCAGCTGCACCTCACTCGACTGTTGTTCGTTATCAGACGCGCTGTCGCTGGCTAAGGTTAAAAAGAGGGCTTTTCTCATGTCTATTAGCTTCGGCTATGGCGTAAGATCTGTGGCGCACTGATCAGCGGTTCTTAGGATCTGTGGCTGGTCCACTGATCGGCGGTGTCACAACAGACAACGCAAATAACTTACAGTAGTACTTGGCGGTTTACATATCTTTTGGCTTTGATATTCGTAAGTGCCCTTCTCATTGAGAGAAAGCCCCTCGTCCACCCTTGTCCGCTATTGTCCGCTACCGTTATACTTCAGACGTTGCTAATATGCTTTCTCGCCGTCGCGGCGGTGGCGCCGACCCGCAAGTACTTGGCCTTGGCCTGCAGTCAGCTTATACTCTAGCTTCAATAACGCTAGCGCTACTCCTAACTAAGCTAAAATAACACGCTTACTACTCTATATAGCATGCTATTGTAACGTCCGCAGCCGTGATATCGAGCTGCTAAGATTAGACCGGACCTGTAGTCAGCAAACTACCAGACCTTGTCGTCTCTATATTAACAGCGCCATATATGGTATCTGGTGGAGTAGACTCGGGAACATCGTACCGATTTACCCGTCCGGATGTACGTGCACGCCCCCCATGTGGGATTGATCTACTTACTTTCGACTGCATTGCTGTAGATTTGTGCTTATCAAACATTGGGTTCATTGCTGTGACCTACTTGCTGAGCGTACCTCTGCTTCCGAATAAAAAAAGAGGTTGAGGGCCCACCCAATTTCCCCGAATAGCCGCCCGATGCACCACGGAATAATTCCAACATTTAGCTCCTATCGCAATATCAAGTGCATGCTTGAATATTGATTTAATTTGCTACCAACAACTCGAAAGCCTGGTGAGAAGTCACTGCATCCTATCACATCTCTAATCTAAGAAAGAAGCGCAAGCATTATTCATTACGCTATCCCAGAAAGAACGATCACTCCTACTGTGAGGACAAAGTATCATTCCGTGCTCGATCAGTCCAAACGCCACAGCGAACGCCGTCATGATGAACTAGAGAAAACGGAGAAGTCGGCGGTCTGGGCCGGCATTCCGTTTATTTAGCAGACGCTCGAAGGATCCGATAGAAGCAGAGAAGTTCTTGGAAGCGGTGATCTTTTGCCACCTTAGGTTTCCTTCACGACTAGCTGCTCCATAGCACGACATAAATTATCCTGGCCTTCTTACTCTAGCAGGACAAGGATCCAGGTGGGTGAGGGGTTCTGTCCTTCCATGCACTCGAACATGTTCTATTTACCCATTCAGGGGACCATGACTGGCAATCAAACTAGTCAAATATATGAGCTGAGGGCGGGGTGAGACGGGGAAGACGACGCTTGTGCTGCTGTTATGGCATTGGTATAAGATCCTTTGTTGTCGAATGGAGGAAATCGAGGTAGTATAAATATCACTATCCATCGTTTACCACGACCATCACCACCAACCCACAAACGAAATAACGCCGTAACCAATAGTTATGCCTGAAGCAACTAACGGATCGCTTGATGCGGCACTCAGCCCAGCCGTACTTCATAGCATCGATCAGGTCCCGGGCTTACCTAATGACGACCAAAAGTTTTGGTGGGGAGCAACCGTTCCAGCATTCGTTCGTCTACTGCAAGATTGTCAATACACCGAGGAGCATCAGCTTCTGTACCTGAACTGGTACTATCGATGGATCATACCGGCATTGGGACCTCGTGCAACTGCTGCGGAATGCCCCAACCCTAGATCAATTCTGGTTCAAGACGGTTCGCAGGTCGAATTCAGTATTAAGTGGAAGGAGGCCAAGGCCCAGCGAGCTGTTCGTTTTACTATTGAGCCTACCGGATATGAGGCCGGCACCCCAAGTGACCCTCTCAAC
Source organism: Pseudogymnoascus sp. VKM F-4281 (FW-2241) (assembly GCA_000750745.1). Classification (NCBI taxonomy): domain Eukaryota; kingdom Fungi; phylum Ascomycota; class Leotiomycetes; order Thelebolales; family Thelebolaceae; genus Pseudogymnoascus; species Pseudogymnoascus sp. VKM F-4281 (FW-2241). Next base: position 15,453 of record JPJV01001414.1, read on the forward strand.
CAGAAGGAAACGTTGAAGGTGGCAAGAGCAATGACCCCCGAAGTCCAAGGTATGGACCTTGCCATGTTTGAGCACTTCATCACCGCGACAATGGTGTCCAATGAAGCATACGAGGAGCTTCAGCGCAAGGACCCACCTCGTATGCCAGCTGCTGTTTCCTGCCTTGCATTTGATTTAGTCGCTGGCCAAATAGGGTCCAAGGCATACGTCCTGCCGAGGCCCAAATCCGTGAGCACGGGGATCTCCATGAGGGATCTAGTCTATGAGAGTATCAGAAAGTGGGATGGTGACCGTGGGAGCTACGAAGCCTCCGTCGGCACCTTCAACGACTATCTCGAGTCATTCGCCGGCGTTACTCTTGACTCGGTTGATAGTCCACCTTCCGTGGCGTCGGTGGCCATTGATTGTGTTGATCCTGCCGCGGCCAGAGTCAAGATCTACTCCCCTACAGTGGCCAGGTCATTAGGCAAAGCCAAGTACGCCTTTGCCCTAGGCGGGGGCCTGAAGGGAGAATTCATCGATAAGGCCCTAGCTGCACTTGAAGATCTGTGGGTGACGCTATTCGAAACGAAGGATGAGGATAAAGAGGTGTTCCACTCGGATAAGCCACCTGGACGCTGCGTGTTGGCAGTTGAAATGAGACCAAACCAGGAGCCAGAGACCAAGCTGTATCTTCCCATGATAAACACTGACATGACTGACGCACAGATTTGCGCTGCTCTCGAAGGATGGTTTACTAAGAGAGGGGTCCCGCAATTTGCCAACACATACAGAGATATGCTGAGCAACGCATTGTAAGTTTTTTTGCTGTTACTTATAAAATCAGTGTGTGCTGACGATGATCTAGCCCCGAGCACGATATTCTCACTGGAAGAGGACTCCACACGTACATATCTTTCGCCTATACTCAGAAGGAGGGAGTTTCCTTAACGACGTACTACTCACCCCAGATCTACAAGTATCATGCTGTTTAAGGTTCGAGCAATTAGCTAGTGTTAATAAACAAGAGCGTCCAATTCCAATTCGTTCCTATACTGCTAGGGGTGCTCCCTGCCATTAAACGCAAGCCAACCCTCAGCATTAGCTTTACCAATTGTGGCGTTGCCTTTTTAGACACCGGCGGCCCATGTCATTTCTTCTTCCCACAGGGCGGCTCGAATTGGAGCGCCGTCGTCGTTCTTCGTGTAACCATTCTTGCGGAAGGCAAGCCGCATGGTGACATGAAACCGGTGTCATCTGCGAGGGTAGGTTACATCACCGATGCAGAAGAAAGTCGAGATGATAAGCACCAAGTTGGCTCTAGGGCCCATGCATCTGAATTGTATATATAAACGCAAAGGTCGTCTGAGTCTGATATCTCGTGGATTAGAACGTCTAGTATGAGTATATTAGTTTGGGTAAACATCGTACTTGTAGTCTGACGTCGCTGACTGATCTTACCTCAAAGCGACCTTCCACGTTCCTTCACCGCCCGATTAAGCTCCCGGGCAGAATCCCCACAAGCCAAGTTGCATGCGACGCTATTATTCAAGTTTCCCCCCCATTAATAAAGAAACAGCGGTAGTCCCTTTTGTTCCTATTTCCATCATTACTTCATCTATCGCTCCTCTTCACATCCATAAATCTCCAAAAAATCGCCATTTTATCACGCATCTATAACACCATAACCCCCCTCGGATACCGTAACACTGGCGTGCCTTCATCCACTAACCCCCACTCAGCTACCCCCTGTCATACCGATCTATCCACCATGCAGGCTGAAATTGCACCATCTGACCCCTCGCACTCCCAACAAGGTGGCGGCTCGCAACCACGACACACGAGGCCCAAACTCGCCTCGTCCTCCTCCGGGGCCAATATAAAATCGATCCTCGAGACCGGCCGCCGCCGCAGCGAAGCCCTCGGTCTCGCATCCACCGCGCGGCTCACTGACGCCGACGTCCAACGCCTCGCACAAAACGACGGCATAGCTACAGACGTCCCAATGGACGGCAGCAGCAGCACCGACGAGCATACTCCTGATGAGCGCACCGCAATAGTGGCTCGCGAGCGCGCAGCGAGGGCGAATGGTGATGGCGAGTATGGGGCTACGACCGAGGGAACAAAGAGAGTACGCAGCCGCAATAGTGCACTCAGCCTGACGAGGGCGCAGAGCAGGACACAGAGCCTGCAGAGCCGGCAGAGCCAGAGCCGTCTGCGGCGAGGGTCGGCGGTTCCGACTACGGCAAACGGCCACGAGACGAATGGGGATGGGAAGGAGGAGACATGGTGGAAGAGGCACCTTGAGAAGTATGGGAGTCTGGAACTAGAGAATAAAGGGAGCGTGGCGAGGGATCATCTTGCCTTAGGTAAGGACTCGCTTTGAACTTATGTATTTCTGGGGATATATGCTAACTCGTGCACACAGAACGCACATTCCTCGCATGGCTACGAACTTCCCTCGCATTCGCATCAATTGGCATAGCAATCACTCAACTCTTCCGCCTCAACACGACCATCACGCCACCCCCGGGCACAGCACCCGAGCCCAGTTCCTCGGCCATACACTTCCGCAGCCTGGGTAAGCCACTCGGTGCTGCGTTCCTGGGGATCTCGATCGTGGTCCTCCTAATTGGATTCCACCGATACTTTGAGGCGCAATACTGGGTCACGAAAGGCAAGTTCCCAGCGAGTAGAGGGAGCATAGCGCTTGTGGCTGCGGTGGCGGGTGGGCTGATGGTCACCAGTCTGGTGGTGGTTGTCGTGGTGGAGCCAAGGGCGAGGTAGGGGAGTGGAGAAGGGGCGACGCGGCCGTAAATTGAGATACCATTTTGCATATAACTCGGGGGGTTAGAGGGGGTTAGGCCTTTTGGATTAGCGTAACCAGTTATAATTATATTAATCTCTAGCAATTGTCTGGGGGACTGTATTTAGAGCGGACTGTTAGAAGGAATTCAGTAGAGAAAAGCGAGAAAAGCGAGATCACAAGATACGGATGGTTGTTCTGAGAGTGAAGTTACACAACTGGGGGTGGGGTTCTAGGCTAAAGCTCGGAGAAGGCGACTTGGCGCTGTAACGGGTAGCAGGGTGGTACGCAAGCCACTAAATATAGCGCCCATAAACAACTTCGAGATAATGAGTGGCGATCGTTTTACACCCCATTCTATAAATCAACGACATCCATATTAATCAATAAACCATGTCCGAAGAACGAGCGCAGCGTGCTGCGAATAACAAGTCTCTTCGACTTATCAAGACTGTATAGTTCAATCATTCCAGTTAATTGAGGCGATGCTAACAAGAACCAGGAACTCGAAGCCCTCTCAGAGCGTGGTTTCCTCTCAGACGACCAATATGATACGATAGTCAGCTCCCTGCCCGCCGAAGCATCGCTCAACACCCGGCCAACACCCACCCCGACCCCAGTGGCGAGCACACCCCACCCCGAAGCCAACGCAGCAACAGACCGAAGCGTCCCCCAAGCACCACCCTCCTACCAACAAGCACAACACCACGCTCCGCCACCGCCGCCACCGCCAGCGAACCACAAAGAGATCGCGCACGCCGTCGCCCTCTGGGCATACGTGACGCCCGATGCTCGCGACCTCAACATGCAGCCCGGGGATGCCATCTCGGTGACCGAGTTCGTGAATGCCGAGTGGTGGCTCGGGAAGAACATCCGCACGGGCGAGGAGGGCGTCTTCCCTTCAAACTATATCAGGCGAGAGAACTTCCCTTCATCATTGGCGCAGGCCCAGCCACAGCCACAGCATGCGTATTATGGGGATCAGAAGAGCGCCCAGCAGTATCAGCCGGGCCCGAGCAATCCGTACAATAACTCGGTGCCGCCGATGGCGATTGCGGAGGGGCAGCAGGGGCAGCCGGCGGAGCAGCAGGGGGAGGAGAAGCCGAATAAGGCTGCTGAGATGGGGAAGAAGTTTGGATCGAAGTTGGGTAATGCGACCATCTTTGGTGCTGGTGCTACGATTGGAGGGAACCTGGTCAATTCGATCTTTTAAGGTGGAGGGAGAGCGTTTTATATTAATAGATGGAGGGTTTAGTAGAGACACTCAAATTGAGATACCGCATTACATATCAAGGCACCATAGCGCTCGTGAGACCCTTCTCGTCCATATCATCGGGCTTGGTTCACCCCTCGTATTATTCCGCTTCTTTGTATTATAGGTAGACGCAGACTTTCCTCACCGCCATTTCTCTCAATCCCCAACTCAATGCCACCCATCATCACCCCAACGTCCCACAAACTACAACAT